>VXBJ01003891.1:128718-281956 GCA_013400055.1 Nycticryphes semicollaris | reverse complement strand
CACATAGCCAGTTCTCTACAGCGCAACAGCAAAATGCGCAGCTCAAAGCATCTCAGTCACCTACTGACTTTGTTCCTCTGGCTCAGTCCTCTGCTGTGACCCCACTGCGATAAGCGATCCTGAAGCCAGACACACTTAGGCATGAGTAGGGTCATGGAACATTGCTGTCTAACAATGAAAAGCCCTTGGCTGTCCGACAAAACAATAAGATCAAAAAAGAAAAACAAAAAAACACCCTAAAAATCACAGCACAGCCCATGAATAAAACAGCCCACCAAATCAAGCAGAGGGTAACTCCATGTCCAAATTCCAATTTTCACTTAGCAGAAAACCTAAGGCAGAGAAAAAGCATAAGAATATATATGAACAATAATTAACCTACTTGATATTAAGTACCTGAAAGAAAGGTTTATTTAATACTTAGCACTTAAAAATGTGAATAATTCTAACTGGAGACATGCATTAACACTTAATGACTTGAAATACTCCCAGACTTATAGCCTACATAAATAGGGGCCTCATACAAGCTTTACAGCTTTCCAAGGCGTGTAATTTTGATTGGTGGTGGTGATGGTGGTGTTAGAATGCGTTTAAGTTTACTCTTTGCATTCATTTGCCCTGCTCAAGGAGTTAGTAGTGTGGCTCCCACCAAAGACACACTGAAACGCATCCTGGGGAAGCTCTGGAGGGGACAATTCAAACACATTCTCCCATACCAGAGGCAAAGCTTGATCATGGACAGCAGCTACAGTGAATAGTTTCTTTTTTTAAGTTAATAGCTGTCAGTACCAACAGAATCAAACCCATGCTGAAGCTTCAGGAAAAGGGTAGTAAAACTGTGTATTATTAGAAGACATGTTCATATAGAAAGTATTATATTCAACAGGTGGAGAGGGATATTTATGAGACAACATGCTGAATGAGGCTCCAGCAAGAAATACCAGACAAAGTGGTGCCTTTGGAAAGGAAGCAAGTCAGAGCGGTGCTCTTTCAGGCTTTTCCTGTAGAATAACAGGGCACCCTTAAGCTCCATGAAAATATATTCAGTGGCTCCTCTTTAAATCAACGGCTTTACTGCAACTCAAAGTAGTGTTGTTTGAAATATTGCCATCTATTTTTTTCAGGAAGGAGGAAGGCATCTTCACCGGACTTATTTAACCATAAAGAAATAGAAAAAAGTCATCAATACACTTTCTTCTGGAACACCACTTCCGTGGGCATGAACAGCCCCAAACATAAGAGATGATGTCTGTCAGACTTAAGCAGTGAGCAAACTGTTGCCAAAGGTAAGTGTGGCCTCTGAAAAGAATCATTGTCTAAAACCACAAACCCTCTTATAGCAAAATGGGTTAATGTTTCATTGAGCAAAACCTGCAAGTCAATAACTTAAATACTCAATTTCAAACGAGTGTTCTGACATCTGGTTACTGCAACCCTGGAAGAGGTTAATGGGGAAGATTCATTTGCTTTGGCAATTACATTCCTGCAGAGGAGGAGTTGAGGCTCGGATATTAGAGAGCCAGGAGGGACCCAAGGGTTCTAAGATGGCAACTTGCTCCTCTAGCATCAAAGGTCTTCCTTGTAAGAAGCACTGAACAAAGGCTGAAGGGGAAAACAGCTCCTGCCTAGTGGAGTTTACAGGCAGGAGAGCAAAAGGAAAGATGAGAGCAGCTTTTCTCCGTCAAGACCTTCCATGTCCTTCATTGGATATTATCAGGAATTTAAATAAATAAATAAATAAATAGCCATTATAGGTCATTAGCAGCCATTCAACCCACATGCACCCCACACAGCTACCCATCCCACTCTCCGTATTTGCTGTGCAGCAGAAAAGAGTGAAAGACTGTACCAGAGCTTGAGTATCAATGTGAATAATTGATATTAATATTTGTTGAAATTGAACGGGTTTACTGACCCACTTTTAGATTTCAGGGAATTTTATCTCATGTAAAGAACTAATTTGAGTTTATGATGACTTGCTTAAGAGCGTAAGTATGCCTGCCAGCTCACCTTACCGCAGACAAATTTGTGGAAAATAATGCACAGTAGAATGCTAGTATTCCCCAAGTATATTTAGCATCTTTTTTTATATTTAGCCATATTTAGCACATGGACAGATGCCTGTATTTGTCCTAACACAGTAGGGATTCAGTTGGAGGTTTAAACCTTCTCTAGAGCAGCCTGAGTACTGAACAGTCTGTTGACTATAGCAAAAGCCCAGAGCCACAAAGCCTCCACCCAAAATGAGGTGGAGCCTGGTTCAGAGCCCATTTAAATGAGCCATTTCCAGCTTCTCCCAGCAAACTCTGAACTGCTCAGCTGCCTACCTGGCCCTGCAGAAAGCAAGAAAGAAGCCATCATTTAACTGAAATAGAAAGAGCCAGCATTTTGCATGAGAATCTCAGTTTCTTAAATAGTCACCCTTGGGAATCACTATTTAGTACAGTGATTGCTCACTGTTACACAAAGATACTGAGAGTCCATTAAAAAAAAAAACCAAACACACAAAATGATGGAACTAAAACCTCAGCTTTTAGCCGTTTTTCCTCTGTGCTAGCACTAGCTCACAGAAGTTAGTGGGAGCACCAATGTAAGCGTTTAGAAGTGACCTAAAACATAAACATGCAATTTAACCTGAAGATAGACATGGTGTGTTTTATGAAAGCACGTCACTGGGGCATAAAATATGAGTTGTGGTGGTACACTGAGGGCAGGGGGAGAAGAGGAAAGTATCTGTGAATCCTTTTCTATTTACCTGAACAATATATAATTATCTTCCCCCTTTGAATCTAACCTTTATTCCTTTAACACACTGAGAAAAGTAAATTATAGCTCTCCTCCTCCTTTGAAACTAAGTGAAAATCCAGTGTGATGGGGAAGTGACAGAAAAGCTTTTAGTCAAGTTCAGCAGACAACGAGATGTACTTTTCCTGCCCAGCTGCTCCTAGCAAAGCCATTGAAATTCAGGTCACAGGACTGTTTTAGATCATATTGTGCCTGTTAGTTCTGTTGTTCAAAAAAATTCCTGACAATGTTGATGCACCAGATGAATGTCAGCAGTGCTACCAGCAAAGATTTAATAGAGGAAACGTAAGTTTACGCTCCTTAAGGTATGATTTACTTCACTAGGTTCTGAGGATATTACACTTCACATACAATTCTGAACATTAGTACTAATTTACAGTAGTGACTCTAGTTATTTAGTGGATTATCACAATATAATGAGGCAGTCTTCCTGTGATTTAACTTATAAGCACCTTACTTCATTGCTGCATTAACTACATTATAAATGCTTCTTATTGTATATTGGTGTATTTTACTGGTGCCATTAAGTTAAATTAGCCATCCTGTCATGGCTATAGTTTTACAGTAAGATAGAAGTAACATCAAGTTTCCCCTCTTATTTTAGCAAGGACAACATAATGGCAAAATACTTACTTATCTAACAGTTCCGTATGACTCCTTAGAAACTACTGTAAGCATTAGACACAGGTTCAGAAAACTACTCAACTTCTTCAGATTAATTCTTCCATAAAAGTAAAGCTAGCAGAGATGACTAGCCTTGCTTGGCTGTGAACCAGTAAACTTAAAGTTAGAAACCAGGCTTCATTTAACAGCACATAGAAATATGCTTATGAATACAAAACATGGTGCTTCCCCGTTTATTAACAGGAACAAAGCTATGAAGCTGAGAAAGCTCACTCGGTGATCAACTCCAATTCTCCCTGCTGCAGAAACCTTCCACAAACTAAAGACCATCAGGAAATCGGGTGAATTCTCTCACCCCCCTCTTTATCCATAACAAGAAACTGTTCTACAATTCCATTACGTTCACTCCATAGACAGGTTTACACCTCTTAGATTAGCTGAGGATGTTTGATGACAGTATAGATGAAGCTTTTTGTGTCTTAGAAGGTTCTTAAAAGTGAAAGCCTGCTGTGAGTCTAGCTGTGTTGGCAGTTGGCCTTCTGATGGCATTGGGAAGAAGTGAGAATTTGTCTCAATTGTTGTCTCCAAACCACATGTGAAAGTGCCCTCACCAGTCACTAACAGCATCCCGCAAAGCAGATGTGCGTTTGCTCAACCTATAGCATCAAAAACATGAAGAGCAGGAATCTGCTTCTGCTCCAGCTGCAAACCAGGGTAAGAATTCCCTTTATTTTGAGAGCAAAAGCCCATTTGGACACTTCTCTTTACCCATTGTCCTTTCTGACTGCAATACTAAAGCCTGTAAAAGCCACTTTTTAAGTGTCCTGTGGCTTAAGAGTGAGAAGGTTTGTGTGTCAATGGCTGGAGCTTGCTTTCATTGACTTGGGCAGTTCTGTAACGACAGCTAGTCCCCTAGGAGTTGTATTCTGTTGTGGGTAAATGTTGTTTATAGTATATAAGTGCATTAGTTAGACTTGGAAGCATGTAGATATTGATGCTTCTGCTAACCCCAAAGAATATGTGTCTGTGTAAAGAATTAAGCTGGGACAGATTATAGTACACACGTATTTAATTCTTAACATTCCAAGCTATTTTATTTCAGTCATTTCCCGTTATTAATATATGTTTAACCCCGGTAGACAGAAAAGCAGTATGACTACTGCTACTCAGAGGTCCCACTTTCTCTGTTTGTTATTCATATGAAGATCAAGCATTCCAGATCTTTCCATTCCTGAGCTTTCCAATGTGCAGCTCTAAACATATCCTTTCCTCATAGGGGCTTGCTTAGGGCAGGGGCTGGTGAGAGAGGGAGACTGCTTTCCTGCTGACAGAGCAGATCTGGAATGGGTTTCATGTGCCCCAGGCAGATCTTTCCTTTCTGCATGCTGGCTCCTGGAGAGCAGCACCAGTTCGCTTAACCCAGGAGGGGCAGGGAAATGCAGGGCTGCCTCTTTTCAAGCTGCAGTTTGTGACCCTGTGAGCTGTTTCCCTGCCATTGATCTACATGTGCAGATTCCTTACTGTCAGCCTATTTATTTCATTTACATCCAGGCATTAAAGTTAACCCAAACAGTTAACCCTAAACTAACTGCGAGTGCGGAAATAACAGTGGCAATTGTTAGGTCAAACCATTTTAGTCTATGAATTAGATCAGGACTCCGAAGAAGAGGTATCTGTTGTGTTTATCAAGTTGGCTAAAGCTGTGACTTCAGAAAAAGGCAGTTTGCAAACAAGAAGAAGAGAACAGGCAGCAAAAAAACAGAGAAGACCACTTTAAAGTCTCCCAATGTGGAGGAGGGAGACAGACACCATCCAGGAGAAGATATTTGTATACGTCAACAAGCACTTCTCTTCCCATTCGCTTCACCAGTAACACAGTTACTCTGGAGATGAAAAGAAGGAACCCGAAGTCCCTTCATGACGTGGGAAGTAACTAAAAAACACAGTTACACTGTGAAAAAGAGGCCAAATATAAAGATGAATATAAAAAATATAAAAAAACCAGAGCCTTCTTGCCCCATCTGCCCCTGGAAATAAACATATTTCAGGCCCCGTGAACTGAGTCTTCATATCAAATGTTAAATTCTAGTAAGTCGACAAAATACCAGATGACAGCTGGAAAGCTGCCAGTGAAATTAAGAGCTTTTTTGGCAAACTACCAGAGGAACTCAGTCCAAAGGTTTAAGGGGTGCAGAGCTGGCTGAATTGTCTTTTATCCTTGACATTCTGCAATACTCACGAGCTGATCAAGTAAGTTGCTATGTTGTTTCCATCAAGTCAAAGCACTGAGCAAGGAGTTTCTACTATTTCATGCCCCATTCATACAGTGCTTCACAGACTATATGGGGGACAGTCTTCACAGGCTTCTGGGACTACCCCCAAATGCCTGTTGGTTTTCCCTTTAGAAAGTTTTCTCAGAAGCTGGCAGCAAAATAAGAACGGGTAGATCTTTACTTCTCTAAGTTCAGCATACATCTACTGCAGCCCAGATGCCTTTAGCATAGTTATCTGGTTTCAAACATGATCCAAATCTGGCCTGAATGGTCTGAATGCTGTCTTCCTGGCTATCTCTACAAGTTTAAGCAAAAATCATGTTGATCTCAGCCAACTTGCCAGGCATCAGTAAAAGGAATCTCAGTTCAGTTCAGTGTATCGGGAATTATCCCTCCAGTCTTGTCATTTTAATTTTATGCATTTTATACATGTTGAGCAATTTTTACCTTAATGGCAAAATGATAATATTTTCTCTGTTCAGAACACGTTCCTGAGCAGGGAATGATTTACCAACCTGAAGAACTGTTTAACTGTTATCTGTGTAATAAACTGCAAGAAACTGGGTGTATCCTACTGGACACTTCTAATTTAGTTTTTGTCTCTTAGGAGCAATGTAGAAATTCTTCTTACCAGTTGACTATGGTATGTGCTAAGAGAGTAGATGAGATTGCATACCTTATAAAGACGGGGAAGAGTAATATGGAAAATGTCTACAGGGTGGGTGTTAACCCAAACTGTTCAAGAATATGGTCCTGCTTAGGATTTTTAAGATACATTTCACAGTGTCAGAATAAACCCCTGGTAGCTGCTTTAATTTTGTATTTAAAATTGAGTCAATTCATTTAACTAATTTGGAACTATTTCTAACTGATCTTTACATTGTGCCTAATCCACTAGCTCTCTTTTATTTCTTTATAAAATTTTGCTCTTTTGGTCCTTAAAGCATATTAAGGCCTGGTATTTTATTTACAGCATTACCTGAAGGTTACCAATCCTGAACATGTAGTTACAAACAACATTTGATAAATAGGAGATACTTTTGCTTTCTCTGCATAAAACTTAAACTTGCAAATAATGTTGATTTTTAGTTATGTGCTAATTTTTTTTAATTTCATGTATACTGCTCTGAATTTTAAAGTGTTCTTTAATACAGGGAGCTGCCCATACGTATAATTGTCTTTCTAAGATAACTGAGAAAAAATGTTAGAGAAAAAACACTGGAACACCTGGAGAGGATGCTAGACTCTTTGGAGGATGTATAGAATCAAGATCAGATATTCATGCAGCTGTTAAACCTCTCTATTCTCCATAATCCAGAGGGATCCTGAAGGTGAAGCAATATTGGTGACATTTCAATATTGGTGATATTTCAGCGTGGCTGATTTTCTCCTGAGTGAAATGGTAACTGAATATCTTGCCTGCATTCCCAACACAAATATTTAGGCACCCAAGCCCTGAAATCTTACTTTGTCTAGAGCACACCCACAACAGGATGACTACTGTAATATAGCACATATGTCTGGAAAGGAACTATAGAGTCTCCTCTTCATGTTTAAGTCGATGACAGTTTACTGGAAGCAAGAAGACTGTGACAGAAGACCAACAACTCAAATTTTGCTTTGAAGAGTATTATTGTGAAGTAACTCCATGCAATACAGCACTGTTTACACTGGTGTGATGAAGAGCAAAATTTCGATTTTCTTTCTGTGAATGAATACAAACATAGCCTAACTCTTCAATATGGGACCTGTCCTGTATTAATTCCAGCTGGTACAGCATTACTGTAAGCAGCAATACAGAAATTTTATAATTATTGTTACCTACTACTTGTGTCAATTCCAAACACATTCTGAACATCAAAAGCAACAGAAACATGTGTCTAACTTTTTCACTCCCACCACCCCGATGCTGCTGTGTTCAAGACTCTTCCCCTTCCATTAGGTCAGAGCAACCCAACAGAATTCCAACTCAGGAAGGATATACATTATCAAAAGCAAGCACAACTGCAGACAAATTAGTTGCAGTATTTTGCTAAGGATACTCCTAGAAAAGTAAGAGTCTGAGCAAAAACACTGTAAAGGCTTTATGCCACCTCCTGGATGTGATGTGCTTAGTGACCCAGAGCAGTTCCACTGAAGTCAATGGAATTTTAGTTCCATAAAACAAAAATAAGGCTTTTTTTTTTTTTAAATCCATAGTACAGTATATTTTAATTATGGAAATAAAGAAGGAAAACAAGGTTCTTTTTTCACAGTAAATAGAAAGAACTTGCTGTATGCGTGAGGGAAGAACAGAGGGCCAAATCAGTCCAAATTGCACACAACATCTGAGAATGGATCATCATAAATGCTCCAGCTCTATTCCTAACATGATGCCTGAGATATGCATTCACCACAGGGACATTTTGCTGACTGGTTCACAATCTCACGCTTCTCTTGGTTTCACGATATTTCTGCTATGTCCTATTAGATTTTTATTTTTATTTTTTTTCTAATCAGATTTGTTATTGTGGGACTCCTCATCTTATTTGAGATACAGAACTTGACAGCTGAGAGAGACCTGCTGCAGTTTAGCTGGTTGAATATTTCAAAATGTCAACCTTGCAAACTTCCACTGTACATTTGCTTGGATGAAAGTTGGAAAGAATATTTTGGATAAAGGAGAAAGGCTGTTCCATTTTAGTGGTACCAGTAATGACTTTTGGAACTGTTGCTGTTTATCAATAATGCAGCCACATTAGGGCTTGGTTTTCTTTTTTTAATACTCCCTCTGGCTTATTAATGAAACTAACTTCAAAACTTTTATTCTTCTCAAAATAATGATAACACACAGATGTACAAACCCACATTCATGTGTTGTTTTATTGGTGCGTTACAACATTACATTTCCTTCACATTGAGAAAGCATGAGATTAAAATACACTGATCCACAAAAATGCCTTCCTGGCTACACTGACTTTGCACTGGTGATTACAGCCCCCACAGATCCATCCACAAGTTTCACATCATTAAGACTTTCATAATTTTAATAACATTTTAATCAAAGCTTTTACATTGTCTGTTTTATGACTTTCAATTTAATTATTCCCATTAAAATATATTATTCTTTAGTGCTCTGCGAAGTTCACCAATTACTCTTACAATGTAAGTATTTATGCTGCATTACACTTCATATTCCAATCTTTTAACAGTCACTATTCATTTGAGGACTGTATAAGCTTTCTCCATGCCAAAGAAGATAGCTTGTTTGTATCAAAAGCCATTAAAATACTGGGAATGTGTACAGCACAGTTTGGAGGCACCACTCATTTTTGAGAATAAGCCAGATCTATATAAAAACATGCAAAATATTCTATGCATCAGTATTAAACTTCTAATTTTGATTTAAGACTTTTTTTTGTAACATTTGCATATAATCTGGAAGACTAGGGTTCCTGCTGAAGGAAAAAGCTAATGGCTAATCCCTATACGATGTAACGACATGATATCCTTACTCTAGGGCTTTCATTAATCCTCCCATATGAAGTAATTAATAGAAAATTACATTCCTGTTACAGAATTCTGTAGGATGGTTTAAAAACTTTATAGAGAGATTAAGCCTCCACTAAACTGGGTGGTTTTCTAGAATAAGACCTCAGTTAACACCAGAGAAGTGTTCTGCCAAATCCAGTGCAGATGCAATGCCAGAATAATTTCGCTTCACTGATGCTAGTTTTGTGAACTAGCATATATACACCAGTAGAACCACAGTTATGTTTGGGTAACTGTCTCTATTCTGGAGCTCAGAATAATGTAAAAAATCCTACCTCTAGCTGATGCAGTCAAACTGGCATCAGTTTTACAAGTAGATCAGGCTTAATTTCTACAGAACCCTCCGGGGTGCGTACCTATTATAATCTGTTTCTTAATGTCATTTCCTATTTATCATTATTTCCAAATATCATATAACATTATATATAGTATGGTTTCATCCTCTTCCACACAATTATTGCATTTATTTTAAAAGGGATTCTAATTTACTTTCTTTCTATAAAAATTCAAGTGTTGACAATCAGCAAGTTGTTTTTCTCCAAAAAATCTACAAAGCTTACCTTTGAGAAAAGTAAATGACAAGCCTTACCTAAAGACATAGAGCTGTTTGAATCACAAAATGCCTACAAGGCCAATACATATTCCAACAGGAACACAAATTACAATTATGGCAGCAGTATCCTCCAGTCTAAAGCACTGTAATAATGGTCATTGGTCAACGCTATCTTGACTGCTGTAACCAGCATCTCCAGCTAAGAAATGTTCAACCACCAAGGTGTGGTCTGGAAAATTTGCCTGCATTTTCACAGGGTATCTAAGAAAAAAAAAACAAAACACTGGAATCTGACATTTTGCCGTCCAAAGGTACATCATTTCATAGGAACATGATGTATACTGCATAGTGCATACATAACAAAACAGGATCCTACCAATAATAAATTAGCTCAAGTCATACACTTAATAAACTTCTCCATACCAACAGTGTCTTGATTCGGGTGAGTTTCAACTCAGGGACCAAGCCAACCATCGCAAGCACCATGCTGAAGAACATGACGAGCTGAAAATGTGGGATGGGTCTAGTGGAAAACCGTTTCCAGCATTTCTCTGGATATGTTACAGTACTGGAGACACCACCACAAGCGTTCACGGTTGTGCGCCCGAAGTCACAAAGGAAAATCTTTGCATTTCTTTAAATCACTCATGCGGCAGTGATTAACTACACTAGAATGAATATGGCACACAGATTCACAGAAAACATTGTGTTTCTTAATCCTCACAGTTTTTGGATTTTTTAAAAAATTTGTTGTAAAGACTTCAGCTTGTTGAATGTCATGGATGTTCTTTTATTCTGTTTTGACGGTAATAACTGCAAGAACTAATGATGTAATACCAAGTTTCTAACCCATCCTATAAACATATATGTTATTGCAAGCTGATAATTTTAATAGTGTGGAATTTCTTGAGTGCCAGGATCATCCTGTGGAACTAATGATGCACAAGGGTTGGCTCTTACAAACACTTACCCGTTCATACCTTTAGGTCGCTTGATCATTAGTAGCTCAAAATGACCTTGTCAGAACTTGACAATTAATACAAAGTTTTACCAGCATGTGGAGATTTTTATGTTAGAAGGCAAAAAGATAAACATAAGGATGATGCCCAGCTTATCATATTATATAAAGAAATGGGTGGCCACAGCAGATGCTGAACATCTGATGAAAAGTGCTGTGTGTACTCATCACGCATCAAAATCAGTGAGTGATGAAGACAACCAGAACTTTCTAGGAGACACTCAGTACTGCAGAAAAATCTGTTTCCAGATCTACTATATCCTCAACCACATCTTCTTAAAATTACTCTTTCGACCATTCTCCATGTGGGATTGTTTTTATTAATGTTCTTTCCTCTTCCCTCAAGTAGTCTGTCTGCAGTAGACTGAAAACAGATAATTAAGTAAGTCAATATGAATCGAAAATTTTAAAGTATGACGATATTATGGCATTAAAAATAAAATACTTCATTTTTCTTTATAAAATGGAAAGAAACAAATGGAAAAAAACATACATTAAGAAATACTGTGTTAAGAGACCAGTTTGGAGGAAATGTGAGAAGCCTAAAAGTTCATTCTGCACATTTCTTAAAGTCATACAGGACCTTCAGTTATTCCCTCTAGAGGCAGGCCAGTAGCATTATCTGCTGTAGGTCTCTCTTCTTTCTTCACAGAGTTCTGATCTAGCAGGCTGACATATGATTTATGACAAGCTGTATTACCCAAAGGAGGGTAGTGTTGTCTGTAGCAAATATAGGCAAAAATGAGGCCAATGATCCCTCCAACGAGAGCATCTAGATAAGAAAAGCAACAAAACCAGAAGTATGTTAGCATGGAAAGAGCAGTCAGGAGTGACAACTGTAAATAAAAGACCTTTGGCTGACCTGGAAGTGTTTAATCCAGAAAACACAAACGAGAAATTTTCATAAAGAATTTGGAACCAAATACCACAATTATGTGCAACACATAAAATCAATAGTTTTAGGGGGCATCTCCAACATTTTAAATACCCAAAGTGTAGATGGTTGGCTATGTTTCAGGAGGTGAAAAGGGGAAATGGAATGGTTTCCACGGGGTATTAAACATTCATGATGTTCCAGCCCACTACTGACCAGCCTTTAAGGTTAGGTAACCCACATAATTCTTTCAGTTTGCCATGATTTACAATGATCGCCACCAGGTTTTCTATTTATTAACAATGCAGTTGAACTGTGCTGTTTACAGCATCCAGAGCTCTCCCACTGACAGGTACACCTCAAACTTTTGCACTGACCACAGTCTATCCTTGTCTCTGCCTACATACCCCCCAAGGCAAGACAGCAGCTAAAATGCCAGATCTGCCTTTGACTGGTTTGTGTTCTAGAAGGCATCCTCCAGCACAGACAGGGAGCAGATAGGATATAGGCTGGAAAATTATCTTCCTTCAGCAAGTGGGTCACTGTAGCTACAACAATTCATTTCAGCAATTCACTTGCAACTCCTGAAAGGTCCCTGAGAAAGTCAGCTATCAAGAACAATTCCAAGCTGGGTGAATTCCTCCTAAAGGTACCCGAAAGGTCAAAGACTAAGCATGTCTGTTAACTGATTTAATAACCTTTTGAGTAACATTCTTCGATGCTCATACTCCTATCAGAAAATAAAAGAAAATGAAACAAAATAAGGCCATTTAATTATATTTGTGGCTCTCACACAGAGGCAATTTCAAGTTTTCCATGGGAACTGCGTAACACCTGAAGGGCAAGAGCATTTGCTCTGTCAGGTTCTCCCTGCTTCTAGCTATACACTCTCCTGCTCTCTTGTTTCATTTTCAAGCAACTAGAGCAAAACTTCACTGAAAACAAACACTGGCTTTGAAAACCTCTGATTTGAACACGAACAATAATGAAAGTGAAACAAAAGACCCTGGCTAGAATATGTGTTGACACCATGTTTTATTTTAACGAGGCTTACTAAGCACTGTGTCATCTGTGCATACCTGGGTTTCTCTATTTTACTTTGAGTTACAAAGAAATCACAGCATAATAAAAAAGGCAAATTGTTCAGTTTAATGACAAAAAAGTGTTAGTCAATACCAATTATTTTTGTCCAAAATAGTTAGATATGGATTAAATGCCCTAGTTTGTCAGTCTAGTATATATCCGGACAAAGGACATGTTGTTCGGTTTTCAGTGGGTAATAAATGGCTTGTAATCATTGGAGGAGTGAGATTCTGAAGAGCCTTTTAATAGGAATAGCTAAGGCAAGAAAACCTGAAAAAAATCAGATTGAGACGGACAAATTTAAGGTTGGTGATTATAGGTCACAGTTGCCTGTTGAGGAAGAGGACTAGACTGTGTGACTTAGAAGATCCATTCTCATCCTACATGCAAAGGGACATAAATCTATCACAAACAAATGTAATAGAGAATCAAGTAAGATTTAAAAAGGTGATTGTGTGTACACAATATTTCCAGCAGACAGAAGCTCATCCTACCCATACTGGCAACTGACTTACTTTGTACCATTCAGACTGTCTTCGTCAAACTGTCATGGTACTTAAGGTATCAATGGCAAGAATTTTCGCTATAGTATACTATTGCAGTATTGATCAACTTGTAAAATATTTAGTTATTGTGACAAGATTCATTTCCTATAAACCTGTGTTGGTTTCAATTCTCAGATCACTCTCTTTTAGCTGTGGTCATCTGAATCCTGTTCCAGTTACTTTTTTATTTTGCTTAACTACAAGGTCAAGCCTATGATTATTATTTTTAATTATGGAGAAACACCAGATTTCTTCCAGCCAGCTCCCCAGTATTTTAAGATTTGTTGAGACCTTGTCTAAATAATTTCCTTCAACACATACACGACTCTGGGCCTCAGTTTGGGCACCACAGTAACACAACTTCACTGCATTACTCATGCCAAAGATTTCCAGATTGCTGACATTGACTGCGGGCACTGAGCAAACACACAGGCAGGTATTGTGAATCCTGTTTTTAAAGACAACAATTCTGTGCTTTGTTTGAGCTCATGGTAGCCACAGCTGCTTTTTTTTTTTCCCCTTTCCTTTTTCTCCTCCTTTGCCCATAATAGTAAAAGAATATTCCTTCAGTCTCAGTATTTATGGTTGGGGTTTTTTTCATATGAAGTCTCCATCTACTTCATGAGTAAATTAACATTTTCAGAGTTATAAGCCTAGACACATCTAGGGACTTAAAAGGAGTCAGCATGTTCGATGATGCATAATGAAATATCCTAATATTCATCAATACCAACACTAAGAACTTAGATACTACATGTTCTAGCTAAACTGAAGGGAACTACTAGAGAATTTAGAATATTAACGGCTTTTTAATGTAAGGATACTCCATCTTTCACCTACAGTATGCTCAGCATTGGTCATTATATTGATGGTCCTTGTTCATTTCCCACAGCACAGTTAAGACTCCATCACAAAGCCACACAATCGGTTGACTTTGCTTAACATAAAAGATGAGTTTCTGTGCTGTATATTACATAGTTAGCTAGTCTACCCCTTCAGAATGCAGTTCTTGCAGGTAAAACATAGGTCACCTGCAGGATAACGTCTGCCAGCCCTGTTCTTAGCTTGAGAAGAGCTGAGTTTTCAGCTCCATTTCCTTAAACCTCAAAGAAAAAAATATGAGAGGCTGTAATGGACACAGTCTCAACTCCTCCCCTTGGGTGTAGTTTTCTTCTATCATATATGAAATAAACAACAATAATCTGCCTAGTGGCTTATGTTTCAGTACATAATTTTTACTCTTGGCAAGAAATCGTACGAACTGCAAGCGTGTTCAAAACTTGAGAATAAACCTGTGCACTCCCATTCACATTCTCTCACTCTCTTTAACACAGAGTTCACTCTCTTTCTCTCTCTTTTTCTCATTAACAGAGTTCAAACCAGCCCAGTGTCACACAATGAGCATGAGATCCCTCACTCATCCACTGGTCCCGCCTACCAGCCTGGCCAGGCACAGACCTCACCTTCAGCAGCTTTGTGCTTGGAGGCTCTCTCCACCTTGGTGAGCAAATAAGAGTAACAAACCCCGTAACAGGACAAGGAACTCTGCAGAAAACCAGGAGGCTTTGTAAAGAACATGTCAAGGCTAACGGCTGGTGATTAAGCAGCTACAGGAGAACAGGATGCTGAACAGAAAACAGAGCAAGAAAAAGCATGGATGAGTCCTGCTCTGGTGTGCTGACTGTAGGAGGAGATAAGAAATGCTCAGTGGGACAGAGATATGCTGTAATTAATTGAAACTATGTAGGGAAACCAACAGAACTATATGTATTAGAAAACATAATCAATATGTAAGCAGTATGAAGCGGGTAATTGAAAGGAGTGCTCAGGGCCTTGAGGGGAGTATAATTTGCAAGGCAGCAGTATCATACCACCAATACCACATAAAGCCAAGATGACCTACATAACAGTATTAGAAATACTAAGTCTGATTACTAAGTCTGGTATTTCTCATAGGAATATGGGGATAAATAGGGAAAAAGTAATTACAGCCTGGTTCAATAAGGAGGAGACATGAGTGGAGGAAGGCAGGTAACAAAGGTGGTGAAAAAGAGGGGCAAGAAATGGTAAAAGAATTAACAGGTGGTAGGATTTTCTGGCAGTGGAAGTGTAGGTGCTGACAGACAGGAGTAAGCTGACCTGTGGACACGAGAGGGAAGCCACGTAGACAACCTGTCGGACTCTCCACCAGCTCTATGTCTAAAAGACTCAGTGCGGGAGAGTACGGTGGGTATAATTCTGGCTTAACATGATGAAGCCATAGAATTGTAACTTAGTGATATAAATACGTTATTAATAAATAGCATACCATTCTGTATCAGTTACATCTCACTCCTGAATTTTAAAGGACTCTGAGACAAGAGTCTTCCTGTGACAGATGCAGCTGGTCTGAGTGGTGTCACACTCCAGAAATGTCCACCGTGAGGGAGAGAGGATGCTGCAGCATAGCCCTGAAGCTATGAAGGTCAGTGCCAGTTAATTCATTCTCACTAAGAAACCTCCTGAAAGGTGTCTGCTCTGGTTACATCGCATTATAACAATCCTCATTTACATGAGAATGCTCACATAATATAAACATCCAAAGTTTCCACTAGAAACAATAAGAAGTAAATGAAAAAGAGATTAGGATTAAGCATCCTTCAGACTGTTGATGCTTCACTTAAGAATATCCCCTGTCGTTCATGATATGAAGAATTTTAAAGGATGCAGGTTCATCCAAAAGCAGACATTTCATACAACTCACCCACAAATCAAATGCTGCCGTGAAGAGTCTTAGGAGCCATCTCCCCTTCTGTCATTAACTGTCACTCCCCCCCAAAGGTAAAATTTAAGATTGTGTGACAGGTTTCTTTAGCATTCTGGGTATACTTTACAATCAAAAAAGATACCGCGTGCTGCTTCAATGACCTACTCATCCATATTGAACACATTCAGTGTTTATCTGCAGTTACAAGCTAATGAATATGCATTGGTACCACATGTACAGCACCATACTGAATCCATCACGCTAACACCCAGTCAGTATAATGAAATACCACCCTTGAAATATTTGCAGCCCAAAGTTAGGGAAACTAATTTTTAATAGGGTGTAACACAAAGATGAAATGTTTATCATTCTTAAGTAGGACCCAACTTTGGAGAGTGTGAGATGGACACCATGGGAGCGATTACAACCTTGGCCAAAAAAATTAAAAGAATAGAAGACATCAAAATTTGCAGTAAGGTTTTCCATGTGGAGAGAATGTAACGATCTCTGCTATGTAGCTTAGGATGTAATGCTTCTGTACTTGTACAGGAGGGGCCACAAACCCACCTCATGTCCAATATAATTTGATTTGAATGAGAACCGGCACATTACATCACATGCATCAAATGCCCAGAACACAGGCAAACGACTGAGGGCATCTTTGCAATGACCAGCTACACAGATGCTTCCATCTAGTCTAATGCACATGCAACCACATGTACCCAACAGGTACCTGGAAAAGCAGCAGGCAAGGACTAAGCCACATGACACAGCTACTCTGATGGACATCCAGCAGCTGGACCCATCCATGCCAACTATGGCACTGATCTACATTTGTAAAATATGATAATGTAAAAAAAACACATTGATGTGGACTTGTCTATAAATGTGATGGTGCATATTGTATATATAGAAATGCAGAACGGTAAAGGGCCACTGCAGTATTTTCAGACATTGAAACCCTCAGCATCAAACTGAGAGCAAGGAAAATCTATAGCATGCTATTGTGTTGTAACTCACTTAATTTAATGAGAAAAAAGAGTAAGTCCAACAAATACAAGGCTTATTAAAAAAAAAAAAAAAAAGCAAAGTGGAAAAGAGGTATCTGTATGGCTCACCTTGCCAGTGATGTTTGTAATCACACATACGTGACAGGGCAATCATCATGGCGCAGTAGAGAGGGAGAATTGCTGCACAAAGCCGCCAGCTCTTCCCCCGGCCAGTTTCCGTGAAGCAGTGTAACTTTCCAGCTAAGTAGAAGGTGGTAAAGCCAAGGCCTGAAAACGCAACTGATAAAGAAAAACACAAGATTACAGTCTTTGTCACTAACACTGTATGATACTATCCCTTAAGATCCTTTAAGGTCTGACAGCAAGATCCTTCTACCGCAGAGAAATCTTGGACATTCTAGGGTGATATAAAGAGTTGAGGTAAGAAGACCCATATACAGAAAACTGAGAGTTTCATACCTTGAATGGTGATACATATGTAACCATAGGAGTGATCCTATTCTAACTTACTATTTGAAAGGGACATAGCAAATTGCCTAGGTAGAGAGTATTTCTGTGGTTCTGTTTTTTGTTTGAATGAAGCAATCATGACCTTACAAACTTAAAAAACAGCCAGTACTTTGGGGGCTAAATGGAAAAAGGTAGTCTCCCACAAAATCCATGATGTATGTATATTCTCCACAGGAGTGGTGTTATCCATGCAGCAATGCAAGCAACCAGGCAAGTAAACACTGTGATGCTAATCTATTGCCTTCTCAAAGATATTCATTTTTCTCATAATCTGACATATCTGGAAATACTGTGGCACCTCTAGACATTCATCTATCTAAGAGCAATTTTATTTTTTTCCCTTCAACAATTTACCTTTTCCTCCAGGGGAAACATCGGCTGTGAAAAGAATCCCTGATTTTATTTGCATATTATATTAAAGTTTTTAACTTGAGTCACAAAAGCTCTTTCATGCTTAACCTTCAGCATGACTTTCCTGATATTAGACATATTGTAAAAAGTTAGTTCAAAGCAGACAAGGATTCAGTCAGTTTGTACGACAACTGAATTACATTTAAATATTTTTAGGTTCCATTAACCTGTTTTTCTAGAACATGATCAATGACAATAAAACTCAGATACCAAGTTTCTGTATTAAACTTCTTTTCCCTCACAGAGGTTCACCTTCCAGAGAGATGCTGGGTTGATTTTATAAAAAGAAATAAACTTTTTTTTTTTTTTCTGTAGGAAAATTAGTGCTGCAGCTGAACAGGTAGCTCTGTGAAATGCACCTTTTATTTTCTCCACAAATGTCATACTCAATTTTGCTCCTGACTGCAGAATATAAATATACACTACATATACACTAGTATAGAAGCATACGAAGCATATGAAGCACAAACAGCAAAACCATAAATATTTATCCAAACATTTTTGTGACTGTCTTTGCGTTTATCTTTGTGATATTTATGCACCTCTACAAGAGGTCATAGTCATAAAACAAAATCCTGTTCTGATTCTGCTATCAGTGAATTTAACGGTAAAATCACCATCAGTGCTGGGTCAGAGATGCATCTTTTTTTCTAATCTCCTGCCAGGGCTTCTCAAATGCCCTTCTTCTCATGTTCCCAAAGGCTAGATGTGACAAAGCCATCATTCTGTGCTCTACTGATGTATCTATGAGATAGTCAGTTTTAGCTGACAGTACAAAGGAGCAGTTCCAGAAGTTTATACTACATAGCTGTTCAAATGCTGAAGACTTGCATTTCATCTTCTAACACACGAATCTTTAGATGTGTCGGAGCAGGACAGGCTACTGATTACTCATCAAACCAGCAAAACCAAATACAATGTTTCCTAGATGCTTTTTCAACCAGTGCTGATTCTGTATTTGTCAGAAGACAGTGGGAGGCAAACTTTAAAATAGGACAAACAACCTTGAATAAATAAAAGATTTCTTGCAGACTGGGTTACCTCCTTGCATACAGACCTTTCTTACTTTGCCTTTCAGATTACCTACAGGACAAGAAATCATTGGGTATGAAACCAATATTCTGGTTCTGTCAGGGCTTGATAAAACTGTAGATTTTGTGAATATACTGAAAGACAGAAAAATGGAATATTTGCATGGTTAGCAGCTCTGAGAGGTCTCAGCCAAGACAAGGTTACCATTATTTTACGTGCTATGCAAACAAACAGAGAGGACACTGCCCTACAAAGCTTAGCAGCCAAAGATACAATGGCAAAGGGAACAAGGTGAGGTGCAGAGAAGTCAAGGGATTTGCTCAGTCAAGGATGAAACCTGGCTCCTGGAGAGAGTCGGGGTCTGCACCCTATACAGATGCTTGTACTGCCTCCCTGTTCTCCCGCTGCCTTCTACAAGTCAATACTAAACTGTTCTCTTTAAATAAGGCAGCTATGGCTTATTAAGAAATTAACAGAGATGAAAGGAATTTTAGAATGAAAAAGGAACATTTATGTACTACAGAAATAGGTGCTGTGAGCTAACTTACAGGGGATAAAAGACTTGAGATGAGAGGGAAACACATTGAGCAATATTTGACTTGTTCCCTCATTTACTTCCATCTCCTAGACCTGCTGATAGCACCAGGTAATTGGTTTAGAGCCAACAGGGATATTTAAACACCAGTAAAAATCCTGGATTTGTAAAGCCTTGTACCTTTCTGAACAGATACTGAAGGGAGTTGAGATTCATTCACTCATGTTTTGAGTTTCTTTAAAGGAATGACTGGAGTTCACATGTATTAGGGTGGGTTGTTTTGGTTTTTTTTTCCTATTTATATGGCTTTATTTCAAACTATTATCACACCTCAAAGGGGATAATGGCACTCTGTAAAGGTACCGGGTCCAAGCCGAGCATATCTGATGAATGAGCAATCAACAGAGGGTAGAAAAATGGATGAGTCAAAAAACCCCAATTTAATAGGCTTTTAGAACTAAATGGATAGCTGTGGACTTCTCTTCAAAGACAAGAAAGTGGCGCTTTGACCTTTACATCCTAATGGCTTAGGAATTACCAATTTAAGAGCATGCCTTTCATCTTGTTCTGTGTAGGTGGGGTACCTGGAACTGCTATTGGAAGGCACATTTTAAAACTATACCATAACGGGTACCTGAAGCATGTCAAAACCCAGATCCCTCTTGGGCACTATCATTATTGAAATAAATAAAACTACCTTAGACTCAATCTTTCAGTTTGTTTCTATCAACTTCTTTAAAAAACAAAACAAAACAACCACAGAGGAAATGACGACTATGATAGCATCTAGAGACACAACAGACCCAACCTGACATCCGATTCTCTCCAGACAGGAGATTCGTGTGGGTTTTAAAACCTATCTGCATGAACCAAACCAAGTTGAAAGTGAGAAACTGTGAACAAGAATCTGATCTAAAGCACCCCAAATAAATTATTCATTAAAAATGTAATTGCTTTTGTGGGTGTTTTCTGGAAATTAAACTATCCCATGAGGACCTTCAGCTTCTCAAGTTTTAATGGATGCTTTGCTAAGCAAGCAATACGTGCCTGCCTTACACTAAGCAGTTTCTGAGCTGAAGAAAAAAAAAAAACCACTTGACTTATTTAAGCGGAAACAAATTATGAAACTGCAAACCAGCCATTCAAACAGCCTGTGTAACAATCAGAGAAAATGATCCATCTCTTTGTCTGTAATGCTTCATACTTGCAGTGCTTGCTGCATATTTTCCAAATGCAAACACATACTATTAGTCACTGGGATTGCACAGCAGCCTGTTGCCATTTTAGCTGGGGCTACTGATGAATGTTTTCAGTTTCACACTGCTCAAAGAATGAAATATTTATCTTTCCTGAAGGAAAAAGTATGATACCAAATGGCTGCATAAATTTTAATGCTGAAATTCAATTCAGAGAGGATTTTACAGAAGTACAATTCCCAGAGAACGTTTTGAGCCTATAGTCACAGGTAAATTTTTTTTTCCTCCAAGTGGGACAGTCAATCACTTTCCCTTTGGCTTAGCTTTATTAATTTCTTTTCACAAAGACAGACAGTTCAGCAGAAGCAACATGAAAAGTACATCACAAAATACAAATGTACACAGGGACTTGGGAAACAAAAAGGAGATATCTGAGACAGAGACGCATTAAAACAAAAATAGACCTATATTATCTGAAGAGCAAGTAAATAGAGTATGAGTTATTAGGTTGTTTTCACAGGACTGTCAACAGTGACTTCTCATGAACCTTTTTTGCTTTTTTTCTGATATTTTATTTTCATGCACCTTTCAAGATACCTCATTACACCTGAAATATATGCAGTGCTCTCAGGGTGCATCTCTGACACTGGAAAAAAAAAAGAAAAAAAAAAAATGAACTACATTCTGATTTGTTCAGTTAATGATGCCGTAAGTGAAGCAGTTCCAGTTCCAGAGCCTGCTTTGCCATTTCTGTTGTCAGAAACCTTGACGAAATCGCCTTTCTCTGAGAATGCAGTAAAGACAAGCCTAAACGGGCTCAGATTCTGAAATTACTCTGAAGAGAGTACTGATCAAAGCAGACTTAGCATGAATATACACTATATAATATATACTATATATAATATATACAAGAGACTATCTTGTAAACTCAGCCCTAATCTTACAGCTGTATCAGAATAGAAAGGTGTCTTTCTCTTCAAGGTATGTCTTTTACTCTTTTCTCATTGCCAAGATCTCAATGCTTCTCAATTACATTTGGTGTAATTAGGTCCAACTAATGAACTTGTTTCAGATTTAAAGCTAGGACAGAATGACATCTGGATGCGACTGCTTTGAACACACCTATGATGGTGCTGCTGTCAGGTGATCCTTGGATAATGCACTCTTCTCCTTACAGGTATCAGGAATATCAAGTGTTGACTGATNAGGTAAATTTTTTTTTCCTCCAAGTGGGACAGTCAATCACTTTCCCTTTGGCTTAGCTTTATTAATTTCTTTTCACAAAGACAGACAGTTCAGCAGAAGCAACATGAAAAGTACATCACAAAATACAAATGTACACAGGGACTTGGGAAACAAAAAGGAGATATCTGAGACAGAGACGCATTAAAACAAAAATAGACCTATATTATCTGAAGAGCAAGTAAATAGAGTATGAGTTATTAGGTTGTTTTCACAGGACTGTCAACAGTGACTTCTCATGAACCTTTTTTGCTTTTTTTCTGATATTTTATTTTCATGCACCTTTCAAGATACCTCATTACACCTGAAATATATGCAGTGCTCTCAGGGTGCATCTCTGACACTGGAAAAAAAAAAGAAAAAAAAAAAATGAACTACATTCTGATTTGTTCAGTTAATGATGCCGTAAGTGAAGCAGTTCCAGTTCCAGAGCCTGCTTTGCCATTTCTGTTGTCAGAAACCTTGACGAAATCGCCTTTCTCTGAGAATGCAGTAAAGACAAGCCTAAACGGGCTCAGATTCTGAAATTACTCTGAAGAGAGTACTGATCAAAGCAGACTTAGCATGAATATACACTATATAATATATACTATATATAATATATACAAGAGACTATCTTGTAAACTCAGCCNTTTTTTTTTTTTTTTCATTTGATCAGATGCGCATCCCTTTGTGAAATAAAGCTCTGATACTATATCTCTAGTTTCTTAAGAAAATTTATTAAAATTGAAATAAGAGTTGGCAGGTTAATTCAAACAGATCAGTACTAATTAAACAGCTACCACCCCATCAAGTATCAATACCCACAGAATACATTTCTCTTTCTGCAAGACCTTAGCATAAATGCAGGATGTATCCACAAGCGTTAGCTCATCAGCTCTCCAACTCCAAACTATTTCCAGTTCAGTGCTGGAATATACCAAGTCCCACACATGGGATCAGGGTACCTTCTTGCTTCCTGTTTTTCCATTTGATTACAGATCACATCCCGCTCAAGTACTTGTCCTCCCATTCACCATGACAAGCATTTGTACCGATCTTTCGAGGATGTGCACTTAATTTTCTTTTTTTAAGCGAATTGGTACAAGCATACAGATTAGTGTGTAAAATACAGGTAAGACATTTTAAAGAATACCTTGATGGATAGCAGCCTTTTACAGTGGAGGACCAGAATGCTTCTGGCAACCACAGAACACAGCATGGTCGGCAGCGTCAAGGAGTTTACTGGATTATACCAGTGTACTGCCTGCAAATAAACCACCTAAATACTTCAAAAAGAAACTAGGGAAACCCCAGAACTATGCATAGCTACAACAGCGTGGATCTCTGCTATTCTTTTCATGCTGTGAGACCCAGTAGGAATAAGAAAGTATTATTTATTCCTGCTGCACTGCAAAGTGATGAAGCCTGATCTATCCACCATTTACAAGGTGAACTTATCATTGGGGGTTTTGTGTAAAGAAGAGTTTTGGGGAGGAAAAGAATGGCAAGTCATCTGAAGCCTTTTTCAACCACACTTCAAGTAGCAAAGTGAACCAGGACACAAAGAGGCAAGTGGCTGCAACATTATACCATTGCTGAATTCAGTGCTGGGCTCCAAACTTGTAAATAATTCTATTGAGAGAGAAACGCTTAAACAACTCCCTTGAGAGAATCGGGGACTGGAGAGCCGGTATCATTATTTCCAATTCAGGCTAGGTCTTCTGAAGAAAGTAAAAATAAAGTTGTCCATTCTGGAGTACCCAGTAGAACTGGGACTAATCTCTTCAATCATACGTAGAAAATGAGGAAGTATTATTATATAGTACTGTTAAAAAAAAAAAGTGTTAAATGCTACAGTGTAAGAGACAATGCATAGAACATGTTTGCTAGGAAGGGTAAATACCATTCTGGAGACATATACGTTTTCTGAACCTCAGACTAGCAAGAGCTGGTTTATCCTTAGAGCTGGAAAACTAAAGTTTAAAGAGTTCATCTCACAAGCCCCTCATGAATTCAAACAGCCTTTGTTATGGAGTACAGAGAGGTAAAAACATTAAACACAACCATTCCTGAGTATACTTACAGTTTGAATTAAAAAGCCAATAAAACCCACAGGAGATTTTTTTTTTTTCCTTGCATATCTAAGAAACCCATTACATATTTCCCTGGATTCTTCTTTAAAAGGATGAAATATTTCAGAGAGACACTGCCATACAGCTGTTAATTAAGAGATTTATCTTGAAAATAGGGGAGTAGCAGCAATTACTGCCAAAAAACTGTGGCTTGTAGCTCATCTGTTACTTAAAATGTTCGCTTTCAACTGAAAGGAATATGATTATCCTCCATGAAATTGCTAGCTAAAGATAATTAACAGTTCAAAATTAGATACCCAACTATAATTACATGTATTGCAGTAATATTTTATATAAATTATCATGGGATAGCAAACAATTCTATTGAAATTCAATAATTTCTTCACTCTGAAGCACATAATTTTAATTTTTCAAGCAAATGAGTGTCTTTTAAAATGTAAAAATCTTTTCATTTTAACAACTGAGTAATTTCAATTATTTAGTGAAAAAGGGAAGGAGGAGCTAGATGTCCTTTCACTCTAGAGACATAATATTTTCTAGTCTCCTTTTTCCTTTTTAGTGACACAGTAAGACACACCACAAATACTACATTCATTTAATTAGTGCTTCATCAACCAAGTCTGGTGCAAGCATTAACCGCTTAATCAGCTTTGATATCATCAGAGAAGGCAGCTCCTCAGGAGTAATACAAAGGTAATGCACTATACAGTGACAAACACTGAATGGAACAGTTAATCATTGAGATAAGAGAAAATATTAACCAATAAACCAGTCAACAGTAAAGGCGCTACTGCTTTTAAGCACTGTAGTAGTAACCCTTACCTGTCTAAGATGACAACTTACACCAAGGAGACTCCTAGTCTGTCAGAGACTTTAACTGTTTCAGAGAAGGAAAAAGAAAAACCAAAACCAAAGGGATTTCTCTCTCCTTCTTCCAAAACCAGTGGAGAAAATGAATTTAAGAGTAATGCTTTTTGCCCAAATAAGCACAGTTTACGCAGGCACTGGTACGTGAACCACTTATTGAGACCATCATTGCCAGAGATAAAAAGGCATTTCCAAAAAATGCCATATAATTATTTTTTTGGTACCAGAATCAAGGCCAGACTCATGGATAGGCACATCAAATTATACTCCTACTCCCCATGTTTAACTACTACCTATTACCTACCCTACTACTAGAGTCATTCTCTGGATACAGTGAAACTCTTTTTCATTCAGACTCCAGCCTTCTTGCCATGTTAAACAATACCAGAAAATTATATACTGTTCTGTTGTTTGATAACATGATCAGCTTTAAAGCTTTTAGACTTTTATGTTATTTACAGCAACTATTAGTTCCACCTTTTCCAGACAGCATCTTGCTGTATTCACCCACAGAAGCTT
Organism: Nycticryphes semicollaris; assembly: GCA_013400055.1. Lineage (NCBI taxonomy): Eukaryota > Metazoa > Chordata > Aves > Charadriiformes > Rostratulidae > Nycticryphes > Nycticryphes semicollaris. Next base: position 256,507 of record VXBJ01003891.1, on the reverse strand, counting down.
ACAGATTTCACAAAAGCAATAAAGGAAGACAGCCAGAGCAGAGCAGAAAATATTTTCAGTTTGAAGGGACCTACAATGATCATTTAGTCCAACAGCCTGACCACTTTAGGGCTGTCCAAAAGTTAAAGCATGTTATTAAGGGCATTGCCTCTCGGACACTGACAAGCTCAGGGCATTGACCTCCTCTCCAGCAAGCCTGTTCCAGTGTTTGACCACCCTCTCTGTAAAGAAATGCTTCCTAATGTCCAGTCTAAACCTCCCCTGGCACACTGGATACCAGGGAGAAGAGATCAGCAAAGAAGACAGGCTAATATAATGAAGAATAAAATGACTAATCATATAATAAAGTCATAGAACCATTTAAGATGGAATGAGATTAAAGATCATCTAGTTCCAAGCCCCCTGCCCTGGGCAAGGACACTTCCCACCAGACCAGGTTGCTCAAAGCCCCATCCAGCCTGGCCTTAAACCCCTCCAGGGATGGGGCAGCCACAGCTTCTCTGGGCAACCTAGGCCAGAGTCTCACCACCCTCAAAGTGAACAATTTCTTCCTGATATCTCATCTAAATCTACTGTCCTTCTGTTAAAAATGGTTACAATAGAGAAGTTCTTGCCTCACTGAGCAGCCCTCACCAGTTCAAACCATATCTAGTCCTAAGTGTCTGTGCAAATGCTATGGTATTAAAAACATTTAGTCAAGCATTCTGATTTCTATTCTCTGATTAATTCCCTCAGTAAAATCATCCAAAGACCTTTTCTTCCTCCCTCCTTCCCTGCAAGAGAATTTTTTAAAAAAAAAGATCTCCTTATGCAGTATCTCCACCAGCAGTTTCAACCATGAGACCAACCTATACTGCCTTCCAACATGATCAGAATCTTCCAACTTAATCATTTTAGAAAATTTTCTGGTTGTTTAAACAAAACATAGGAACCCCAGAGAGGCTTCCAAAACTATTGTCTTAGTTCAGACTGAAACAACCAAAAACTATTAGTTTCAAGAGAAAATCACCAGATAAATCAGTTGATTGCAATAAGGAATAATTACTTTTTAAAACATTTTACACAAACTTTTTTATATTGGTTTTGTTAGGTAGAACACCAACTTCATTATTTGCTCAGTCCTCTGCAGAAAGGAGGCAAAACCAAAATTACCTACTTACTTATCTGTAATAGCTGGAGTTTTCTATGTAGAACTGACAGTAATAGCAAAATCCAAATGAGGCTTTCTGCAGATGTTCTGTACTTTTTTCTTTCTGGCATAAATAATACACTTGCTTTCCTGCATGTATCTCATAGCTTTTATCTCAAGAGACTTTTAATATCCCATTGTTTTCAAGAGACCTAAATTAATGTTTTCAGAAATCTTTATGACTGAGATTTCTGCAATTGGATAAATCAGTCAGCCACCTCTAAAAATGGTGCCTAGTGTTTTAACCTTATAATTCAATTTCAAGGAGTTTATTGATTATTTTTAATAGGTTAGGTTTTTTCGGGCTTTTTTTTGTTTGGTTGGTTTTTTTGCTTACAGTAGAATTGTAGTATATGCTCTGTCTTTACTAAAATAATTCTGAATTGACTCAGAGTTGTTTGTATTATAAGATGTATTTATGTGAGTCACGTCCATCACTCTTGCAGCTCAAAAAGGCTTTGAGTCAACCAGTAGAGTGGAAAACGCACACCCCAGTTCATGAAGGTGATCACCCTGTAGACAGATTTAAAGTCCCCATGGAAAGAGAAAGGTTGGGACTACTTGCAAGCAGCTCTAATCTAGGCAGAACGCTCTCATACATATTCTGTTTCATTCTTATTGTGGGCTCCAAGACCACACTGTGATGGGAAACACAGTGCTACAAGAGAGGACTGTCATAACACTGCCTTCAACAGTGTATGCTTGATCAGAATAAAAAAGCTGCCACAGAAAACCTTACCCTTAGTCTGTACAAATATTGAAAATTACCCTGTCAAGATTTGGAGCAAGGACTGCTTCTACCAGTCATTCCTGATTGAACTTAATCAGTGTTTCACAGCTGATGGGACAGAGGCCAAATTCCCAAATATCAGCTTCTAGTTCTCAAAGCAGGAATTCTGACTAGAACTATGATGCGCTATTCTTCTCTTTGCAGAGGAGGATGAAGGGATATCCTTCACAAGACCAGGGTTTGCCCTGAAATTAAAGTTAGAAGAGAGGAAAGGAACATGTTTATGCAGTGAATAAAATGAACATGCAGCCAAACCACGGTTTGGCTCGGGCTATTTACCTGCTTCTTGTGTAGAGTAGCCAGGCTTCTCTTTACCTTCCAAGTGCTGCCTAAAGCAGCCAACTATTGACCGTACCTACCTTAAAGAAAACTCCACATTGAAAGATATACTACTAAGGAAGAGCTAATGCCACACCTGCTTTAGAAACATCTCCATATTTGGGTTGTTCTTACAGAGAAATGCTACACAGAACTACACCAAACCAATTTCAGAGTGTGATTGTCAGTGCTACACTGCAACGGTAATTTCAAGGAATCTCAGTATTTGCCAGCGGAGACTTCTTTCCTAAATATGGTCAGAAACTGATTCTATCTGAGTTGCGTTGATAGCCATCCATTTTCAAATTGAGCTTTCTGACCCACTTTGCTCTAGAGAAGAGCTGTCATTGCAGTTCACATATGAAAATTGATCTTTAGATCCCAAAGTCCTTTTAACTGAAAGTATCAGTCAGAAGAACAGCAGTCTGAGCTTTACATGCAGCTGAAGTCTACAATATGACAATGACGTCTTCTGCAGGCTGTTAAATCAAGCATATACCCTAAACCTTAGCTTACTAACATTACCCAAAAAATTAAAGTTAGGCAACAGAAAAGGGAAAATTAGACTGAAAGGTAATTTAGTTTCTTCCCTACACATATAAAAGCAAACTGAATGGCTAAAATAATCAAGAAACAGCGATAGCTGATGGGAAAACTGGTTAGTCAAAGCTAAGCTCAGATATTTAGTCATACTTCCAAGTCACTTTTTAACTTCAGCTGCCCAGCACTTAGAGAACCACGTTAACTCAGAGTCATTCATTCTATTCCTCATTAGTGACCCAGGATTCAGGAATATTCCAGTTTTTGCTTAGTGTCCTCTGAAGTCTCACTCTACTCTTGATTTCCCTGCATGATTTATCCTCTAGATTAGGAAAAGCAAAACCAAACAAAATGCAGGATGTGGGGGTTGACCTTGCTCACAAAGGAAGAAAAGATAAACACAGTAAAAGAGTCAGCTGGGATTCGTCTCTCCTTATTCAAAGGCAGAGCTGGGGTATTTCTGACAAAGAATCTTTCCTATATATTCTTAAGCTTGTTACAAAAGATTGAGCAATTATTGCTGTCATTCATAACGGAATGTGGCTATTTAAGGCAGGAAATTATTACTCAGGACCAGTCTGAATATGTAAGCTCATTTAATATTCCATCAGGAAAGGGTAGCCAATTACTTTTTTCCTATTGCTGTTTGTACTTCCTTTCTTATAGACATTCTTCTTTCTCCAAACAGAAGCACAAATGACCTTATACCAAGTACTCTTATAAAGTGCATATCCTGCTTTTAATTTATACCATGCCTAACATGTTCCGGTGGTATTTTTTTCTTGAAGCTCTATTAAAATGCACAGTAGGTATTAACATCCTCATTCCTTGGTCACTGCTCCCATTAACCCCGTTTGCTTATTACTTCTTTGATGTAGTAACGCTTACTATTAAAAGGTTAGAATTCTCCAGGCAATTCAGTTCTGGCATTGATTTTGATCAGAGCAAGACTGTGCCCTGTGTTGGAAACAGATGCTTATCTTGATTTGAGATGAGTTCATACCTGCAAAGGCTCATCCCAAATAATGAAACTGTGGGTGAAAAAAAAATAAAAAAAAAAATCAATTCTTCATGATGTTACAATGAGTTACAACCTCACAATCTGGGCACTGCTAATGTTAGTTACATTAATTGTGACATATGCTAATGAGGCTTTATTGGTATAAAAAATGCAAGTTATTAAAAAAATATAGTGAAAGGAACCATGTTTTTAAACGAAATGAAATCCTTATACAAACAGGTTCAACCAATGCATAAAAGTTGAGTATTTGCATATTATTAGCAATCTTGTCTATGAAGACTGCAAGATGAGCGTACGATATAGTTTGAAAAGTAAAGAAAACAACTTTCTTTTTCACTTTTAAAAGGCCATTATTCTCTCAAATATATCAAGACACCTTCATTCATAAAGAAATTAAAGAAGTGACATAACAGACACGTACTCTGATTATATAATTCATTTCAGATTTCTGATTAAATTCGATTTCTTCAGCTGCATTCAACAGTCATCACTGTAACTCTATTTCAGCCATGAAATACACTCACTCTCGAAGCTACACAAATCAAATTGAGTTTTTACCACAACATAATTTCTTCAAACTTTGATTTTTCCTTGCAAAAGAGGAACCTCTGGCACAATTTAACCAAAAGTCAGTGTTTCAAACAAGTTTAATTAAATTGTAGCTACAAAAATAAAATCACATAATTAGTTTAATTATTTTGTTGCTCTTACAGCACTTTTATACAGAAAATGTTTTGGTTTTCTTTTTTTAATTGATCAATCCAATTGTAAGTTTAATTATCTCTGCAGCTACTGTCTTATTCAATTGACTTCAGTTTTTATCAAGTTGTTTTATTTTTCAGTCAGTTGCTGTGAAATCCACTAGCACCAATTGGGACCTATCTGAGCTCAATAGCTGATGTGAACCTCCTGAAGCTCAACATAGGGCAGTGCAAAGTCCCCCTTTTACTGGAGGAAGTAAAACCTGACTCTTCTCAGTGTTACCCAGTGAAAGGAGAAGAGACTATGGGCAAAAAAAAAAAATTAATTACAGGAAATTGTGTTTAAAGATAAGAAACAACATTTTCACTGCGAGGGTGGTTGAGCACTGGAAGAAGTTACCCTCTGAGAATGGTTACGGACCCTCCATACTTGGAGAAATGCAAAACTCAACTGGACATCGTCCTGAGGAACGCACTCTCACTGACCTTGCTTTGGGCAGTGGGTTGGGACTTGATGATTTCCAGAGGTACCTTCAGCCTAACAGCTGTCTTGAATCAAACTATGAGTTGATACAACCCAGACCAGCAAGTGATTCTTCACTTACCAGATATATCAATTTTAAAACACATATGTTGGTATTCATGACAATCATGAGCTCAATCTGCCACCGACTACCGACACTAAGCAGTACAGCCTCCAAGGAGGTTAAATTAAACACTCACCAAGCCATTCTTTTTTCCTTCAGCATAAAGGTATCAAAAACAGTGTCATGCAACTTCCTCACATCTATGAGAGCATTCCCTTAGCTTAAAAACATAGCTTAAGTAGTTCTGACCAATTCAGAAATAACACATTTAAAAATAGTCACTAAATAAAGCTGAGGCCAAAACTCCGGGAATTGCAATCTGTTGCAAATGTTTTGAGTAAAATAAGAGCTCAAATAGAGTTATATCAGGATGAATTAATCACTTCTTCTAAGAAAGCACACAGGGTCAAGATTTTGGCACTTCATTCACACAGGATTTTTGGTGTTTCTAAATAAAACGTGCTGTGTTACTATTATTTACCCACACTTGCTTGTACAAGGACTTCATTACTTACAGTCATGTCAGCATATAAGATACCTGACTGTCTAGGAACTGTTAATTCTTTTTTTTTTTTTTTAAACCTAAAAAAAACCTATTTTACTGAACATTTGAAGCAAGTTTGTATTGCAGAGTTGTTAACCTCCCCCCGCCCAAGAAAGCTGCAGGAAATAATCCCTTCAGAAATCATTTACCTGGAAAGGTAAATCAGAATACAACACCGTGGGGTTTGCTGCTGCTGCTTCTGCAAAGTTATATTTGTACCAGAATGGTCTATTGCTTGCTGAGCTGAGCTATGAAATAGGTCTCAGGGGGCACCCTACCTCTGTTCAGGATATAGCTCTGGACATTTCCTTCACAGTTTAATACTAATATATAAATTTTTTTCCTTATGACTATCCAATAAACAGTCAACAAATTTGTTAGTCAACAAATGACCAAGTGTGTTAAGAGCCTGACAACAATGTATGTACAACTACAACATGCACTGATGATCACTTTCAATCACTTGCCAGGAAACACATAAACAGGCTTTAAAAGAGAATATCAGTGGTAATTCTGAGAGTTCCTAAAGCATCATCTTGGTCCTTGTGTTAGCTGGTACCCACCCAGTCCCCACCAATAGTGTAAGAACCAGGAGAGACTGTAACTTCTTGCCTACCAGTGCTCATTTCAGGCACCATGCATCCCTCCCTCCTCCCCATCATCATATCTAATTCTTTCAGACACGATCAGATGTTTTCCAATGTTCTCCACACCTGAATAGTTCCACAAATTCCCAAAGAATTATCTCCCAAACTCTTTATTAATGTGCTTGATGAGAAAAACAAGAAAGAGTGCTGCCAATGATATGCATAAGTACAGAAAATGAAGTTAACATGACACCAAAACACCAACTTATGCAGCAAATTATTGGAACACATACTAAACTGTACTATTAAACTGTAGCTTAATAGAGGAGAGTCACACCGACATGACGAATTCAGAGCAATTTGAAATGAGGTACCAAGCTCAGAAATATCCAATTAGGTGGCTCAAGATTATATCAGAGAGAGGTGTTTATCCTAGAGTGAACTCACAAATTGTATAATAACCAGCCTAATTTTAAGCTCCAGGAAAAATCCCACTGTGTAAGACAGTTAAAATATAAGAACTTTTTTTAGTTTGTCAGGAATCATCTGTATGTAGCAATGAACTAATGTATTGTAAATGATATAAGAAAGCTTTTCCATCTTCAGTTTCTATGTATCTATGTGTGGATGTAAAAGACAAAGTCTCTTTTAAGACTAAATTCTGTAAGATTTCAGCGTGCATGGCTTCCAGGACATACTTCCAAAAACAGATATTCTCAGACATCATATTCAAACTCTGAACAGTTTTTGCATGTTAAGGTTTCAGTTTAACTGAGCTCTACTCTGAAAAACAGGGGGGTAAAAACCCCAAACTAAACCACAGTACTCAATAGAACTAGTTTGTATTTGTGACATTACCAGCACTATAAAGCGAAAGGAGAATTTGCTCCTTTAGTTGCACAACTCTTTCAATGAGGTATGGACATAGAGAAACTTCATGTTATTTTCACAGGCAGTAGCTTTAAATGGCATAAAACAGTCAATTGATTATAGAGGCATGTAAATACTAAATATGGGAAAAGGTCCTACATTTTGGAAACATTTTGGTCAGAATAGCTACCTCTGAACCTGAGGCTCAGGAACACCGCTGAGCTACTGGACCAAGGCAGAAGTTTTGGTTCCCTACTCCCAAGTATTGGTTCTGTCAAGCAAGATATACTGGCAGGTCAACTGGAAAAGAGGCAAAATATGTTCCAAGCAATCCAGAAGGTCCAGAGACTTTATCTAGTAGAACATGTGCTACTGGGTGAATTTCAATACAGTCATTGAAGGTTGGGTTGTGCTTGTGAACACTCTAAACTCAAGCAGCTGTTCCAAAAAGTTATCAAGAGAAGGAGTTGCCTAACTTCCACGGTCTTTCCAGAAAAGGACAGCACAAGGCAGTGCTAGGAAACAGCTCAAAGTACATTTTCAGCAGTCTCTGCAGGCAGAGTTCTGCTCCTTGTTCAGAGGAGGCAGTAACAATAACACTGTCTTCACGTGGGTCAACCTTCTCCAGTTTGGTACAAAATGCCTCAGTTGTTTCAGGCAGCTATAGTTTGCATCTATTTGCAAGTCACTCTTTGGCTTTAAAAAAGAGTTTGTGCTCGTTATTTTTTTTTTTTTTTCTTATTTGTATTACATACACTCCTTGGCACAGGGAGATGCAAGACTTGGTAATATAAACCAAGAAAATGATCTGTGCTCTAATAAGGATAAGACACTCTCCTTTGGGGCACAAGTTGGCTCTCAAAGTGGAAGACAGGTAGTTCACAACATTTTTACTAAGTATGCAAGGTCAGGTCAGGTCAGGCCATCTGAGGGTGTCAGCACTGTCACTCTTGTTATACATCCCTGCTCTACATTCTGAGAGCACAACTTTCACAGCTCCACAGACTTTCTTGTTAAAGACCTCATTTTGCATGGATGAGATTTTAGATCCTGGTGTAACAAAGCTTTTGACTGACAACCTGTCCAAGGAAAGCTCTAAGAAATACTGTTTTGAAGCTGGAAACGGCTCCTGACTGAAGCTTTCGTTATGAGCTGCCTGGAAGCTTTTACTCTTATCTATTTTCTTCGCTTGTTCATGTGAAGTAGAAAACACCAAACTGTAGTGGGCTACTTGTAACTATCATTCCAAGAGAGGCATGATAGTTTGTCAAATCTCATCCTCCCTACTCAAGTTGCTGCAGCCATGAAAACAGGAAAAAAAAACAACCAAACCCACAAACAAACCAAAATCAGCAACAGACACAAAAAAACTTTTTTCTGATGTTGACTCACAAATTCCACAACAAACAGGGAAAGGATGACACAAATCTGAAGAATGAAACTCCATTTTACCTAGCAGCAGTCTTATGCTGCAGGAAGGGAGAAAGGAGCCAAGGAAAAAAATCTTGGACTCAGTTCACGGAAGGAAAAATTGCAATTACCTTTATGCTAAGATGGCAGGAAGGACAGCTTTTAAAAACAAAGATAAGAGAATAATTTTTCACAGGGAGTGGGAGGTAGAAGAGGAATAATTCATACATTACACAAAACGAAAACATAGAACTACAGCAAGATTTCTGAACCTGAATTATTATATCTTCAACATCCTCAGTGCTTCATAGGTCCAGGAAGGTAGTATAATAGTGTTCTTACCATAATATTTTTTGTTTTTCACTCTTCAATGTAGTGGGGGAATGAAGTAACAGGAAGAAACTAAATTTATCAGAACTATAAACTATTCTTGACAAAATAACACTGACAATCCTGGTTATCAAAATAATTTTGCTACACAGAAGGAGCACAGGTTAGCATTATGAGATTATCAAATTAAAATGGTTACTTTCTCCATTATGAGACTAAAGTACATATGGATTTTAAGGCTTCAAAACACCGTCTTGTCAGAGACTTAGATATTATAACATCAGCCATCAAACAGCTAAGTACTTCAAGCAGCTACAGAATTGCCTCACTCAAGCATACACTTACCAACAGATAAAAATAACTGCATATATATATTTTCATTCTTATCGCATTGTAATAAAAGGCTTTGTGGTGGGAAATAGATCAAAATTACAGGAGCAGCTTTCTCCTTCACTGACTTGCGTGCCTGAGTTGACTCTAAAATACACAGGGCCATCATTCTGCCCCAACTGAATTCTGTGCAAGCTGTAGTAATGTAACTCAGCACTTATAAAAGTTAAAACCCCAGTTTGCACTGCATGGTTGCCCCACTGGCACGGGGATAAAGCACTTCTCTGGGAGACAAGCAGTGTCGGTAAGAGAACTCGATGTGTGCCAGAGTTAAGTAGAACATGCTACACCTACAGTGTTTCTAGCCTGCATAAACAAAAAAAACACATTGGGTGTCTTCTGCAGCTCACACTTTGCAGCCCTGGAGTAAAGTTCCATTTAAGTAGAGGATAGTGACCAACTATAACACTTACTGGGAGCTAATCTGTAAATTCCAGTATATTAGCATAAATGTATTTATTTTAAGCCTTTCTTATACATTGATGAAATATTTAACCAAGAGGCTTGCAAGTAAGTGTGACAACCAGATCTGAGGACAGACTACAAACAGCAATAAACACCATTTGTTGTAAACAGCATACGATAATATTCTGCTATTGTCTCTTTAATGTAATTAAAGCTTATAAACAGAATTAGAGACAGGTAAATTGTTATACTGAACAATAAAGCTTAGAACAAATCCACAAACATCTGCCACTCCCGTATCTGCTTCTGGGACTCAAACAAGAAAAAGGGAGGAAAATCAGCTCCAAATTTCATTTGTCTCATTACCCAAATTGTTTGCAATATATACTTCTGCACAATTAGCACTCTGAAGTTATTACTTTAAAAGATGATCAGAAAAACAAATTCCAGAGATAAAACTTACTGGTACTCAACAGGCAGTTGGAAACAGAACAGCACAAGGCAACAAAAAATACCAGCAAGAAAACCTGATTGTTGTGAGCTTTTTTTTTGGTTACTTTACAGATTAAAAGAAGTTTTATTAGATACCTGTCGCAGAACACTCTAGAAAGCATCTCCTCAAGACAGAGAAAGGAACCTTTGTAAATATCTGAGTTAATGTAACTGATTCAGACATACAAGTTTTCATAAAGCCACCTGACATCTGCCAGGGTACAGCACTTGCTGGGAATAACTGATCAAACCCATCAGCCCTAGATTGAGGAGCACCTCAAAGCCAAATAGAGTCACAAACCACTAGGCTGTCCGAGGAGCAGACAATAAGCCACAGAAACCCTGAACTGTGCCCAACTTACCTCTGTTTCCTGCCTACTTGTTCCTCTAAGATCCTATTGACATCTCTTTTCCCCCATTACATGCTATCTCCATGTGCCATCATGCTGACAGAAAAGTCAGGACATTCCACCTACACTCCTCTGCTTGCTTGAGCTGGGAATAGAGCTACCATTTACTCCTGCCTGTGCTCAATGGCAGGAGGCATCTGAACATGGAAATACAAAAACCCTTCGGAATAAAGGCCCACACAGGCAGCGATCCCTTCTTTAGCTACAGCAGACAGTGTATGCTGCCAGAAAAAGTAAGAAAACAGGGAATAAAAGAATCATATTATGCTGGCTTCTAGTGCTATAAGGTCTTCTGAAACCTGACTTTGTACCCAGTTCATGAGGATGGACAGGACCCAAATGATGCAGCATGATCACTGTATGTTCCTTCCTAACCTTTTCATCTTCAAACATACAACCTACTATGAAAAAAAAGTAGCTTAAGTAATGGACATCTGGGTGGTTTTTTCCTAATGAAACCTTTAAAAATAAAAGCTGTTGTACTGTATTTGTGACTTGGACTTTGGTTTTAATAAATCTTGTACTTGCAAGATCATATACTAAATCTTGTCAAAACTATGCAGTTCAAATATGTGCTGTCACATTGCATATTTCAATGTAATATAACAAAATAAGTATTTACTACATAGACAAAGGTCACACACAGAGGTCTGCATTAGGGAACAGATACCCCTTGGAACAACACTGTTTTCTTTAACCTTGAGTAGTTTTTCACTCTACCAATGGCTCTCATTGAAATCAGGTGGTTCTCAAGATAAGGAAGGGTCACAGGCTCACAACTTTATTTCCAGAAGGAAACCACTGGCAGTGGTGACCTGAAACAGAAGTGTAGGACCATCCAGCAAAAATCAGGTTAATGATCTACCAAAAAAGAGCAATTCTGAAATATAGCTAAAAAAGCTTTTTTACAAAAGTGGAACTGCATTTAAATGAACTTACAGGAAGAATGGATACTTGGAAAGCTTTTTCTGCCTTCAGACACCAGATCTGGATCACCTGTGCAGTGCATTTCAGAGTTCATTACTCCATCTGGAAAGCAGCGGTAAAAGAAATCGGGACGCGGTCTACAAAAAACACCATGGATATTAAAAATATGAAAGCTGTAGTAACAAACAAACCTCAAAGCGATTATTACATGTACTGCTTAGTACATACAGAGCTCATTCCCTTCTGCCTTAACACAGCAACTGAAATGATTTGGTTTTCTTGCATGATCAATTCAAGGTCACTTTTTTTTTTTTTGCAGGGAGGCTGTCTCAGGGAAGCTTCCAGCGCAGTGTGGAAGATGTCTCTGAAAAACAGTATGTTGGGCTGCTCTTGTCTGCAGCAATCAATCTTGCACAGCACTTCCAGTGACAGAGCAAAGTAGCACATCAGCCCCAGAAAGTTGCACAAGATGTGCCGATATACTGAGCTTAGAAGGGAACTACAACTTAAGCTACAAGACTGGCACCAAAATCACCACCAAATTCTAATGCCAGCCTTGATGCTGACTCTCCAACTGCACTGAAGAAACCCCTGAGTTTCTTTACACCCTGCTCCGAGCTGAATGGTAGCATGTAGGTTTGACTGGCATCACTCTGATCCTAATAAACCACAGAGAGAAGCAAAGCCAATGACCACAGGTTCAAAGACAAGCTGAAAGAGCAACTAGCTGGATGGGAGTATGGGTGAAATGAGCTCATGTCTGCCTGGAAAAGATGGCACAGACATTCTTAATTATATTCTTAAAATAAAAGTGCCAAGTACCATTATTGTCAGGGCATTGGTACCGTAGCAGAGAGGGTTCATCAGAAACCAAGCACAAATACAGCTTCCTCAAAACAGCTTAGGCTGAGCAAAAAGCACAGCATTGGACTCTATTAAATAGTGTATGGATTCAAGTAAAATACATATTTTTCAGATGAAATTATTAAAAGTTTTTATAAAGAGCCAAAATTACTTTAGAAAATTATTTTCCTGAGAGCTTTGTTTGCTAGTATTTTTCTGAGTCCTTCATCGAAATTTATGCTTCCCTAAAAAATAGCCTACCTAGGACTTATTTTTTTCCCTTAGCCCCAAGGTTTGTTCTGCCATGGACCTTGATGTTACCTGGAAATACCGCATTCAGTAAAATGCTTCACACAAAACACAGGCACTGGGTTAAATAGGAATCAGTTGAATCTCTATATAATCAGACTGGTGGCACCGGTACCTAAACACCCACATGCTGTGACTCTTCTGTGTTGCAAGTTTAACAAACTGATTTCAGCTCACACATTTCCTTTCAAGTTCTTCATTTGTCTGCATCCACCAACCGGTCAAACAAATAACAAAACTTAGATTCCAACCACAGCTGTGTGTCTGATAATGAAGTTGTACAACACCTGCACCAGCTTCCCAAGGGCCTGTTCTAATTCAATGTGCTTCGGAGCAGCAGCAATCTTTTCATTAAGATGCATGGTACTTGTCAATCTGTCTTAATTTCTCTTAACAGCTAGACCTATCGTTTATAACATGACAAGACTTACCTTCCCACTATTAATTTAATAGTATTTGTGCAGACGCCATTCAGAGCTAGAGCCAAGGAAACAGCTACAAAACAGAATGAACAGACAGAACAATAATAACCTTAATACCAAGCTATGAATTGCAGCATTACAGCAAGCATTTGATTTAGAGACTGAAACCTTTACTTGGACTGAAAACTGAATGATCTATGCAGCCTACCCAGGCTAAGGACAGAGCCCAGAGCATCACAACAATCACATGACTGACTTTCTTCTGGTTTTACTCTTGAGAAATCTTACCTCCTTATACAAAACTGGTTTTCCTATCATGCCATTTGCACAGGCATAAATCATCCAGTGGAAACAATTATTAAAGAATCAAATACCCTGTTTATCAGTTTTGCAATTTACTAGATGAAAATCTTATGCTCTTTGGGTCAAGTAGATTTTCTGTATGGACCTATTCCTAAGATAGGTCTATACAGGCACGTGTGTGTGTGTGTCTTTATGTATGTATATATATGTATGTGTATGTATGAGGCAAATAAACAGTCTACTTTCAAGCTAAAGAATTGCCGTTTGGCTAAAACTAGAACTGAATGTTTTTAAATTTTTCTTTCAAAAGGATGTGAAGTTTTGACTAAAACCCTGACATTTTACCCTTACACTTGCTCCCAAATTAATCAATTTTCTTTAAAAAAAATTTGCAGTAATAAACAGGAACTGTCATACTAGGAACGACTGAATCACCTTTTTCATTTGTACTTGCACATTGAGTCCCTAGACTTTCCAAAGAAGTTAATCTAAAGCCTGTGGAGGTCTCTGCCTTTATTTCAGTGGCACTCAGACCCAGTGCATACACTCCCTTTAGATTAAAACTGACTTAATGTTGCAGCCTACACCACAGCTCCCCATTACAACATAAGAGCCATTAAATTTTATTTCCTGTCAGAAAAAAATAAAAAAAAAAAAAAACTATCAGGCAAATGTCGGATTTCCAGCAAAAGAGTTACAATAATATAACTCTTGATTATGACAGCTACACAAACTTTCTCACTGGACTGCTGCCCCAGATGCTGCACTTCAGCAGCACTCATCTCCATAAAATCTGTGCACGAGGATATTAGAGATCATATAAATGTGTGTGTTATAGGATCTATTTTTCTTTAAGTAAAAAAAAAAAGGGGGGAGGGGGGGGGGAAGGAAAAAAAAGACATNGGGAGCTTGTCTGAGCCACAAGGCAAAGCTCAATGAAAAGGCTAAGCTTTGCCTTGACTGTTCACCGTGTACTTGATAGAACCATGCTCTCGCTGTTGCATATTCCTCACAAGGGCAATCCAAGTATCAGATGGCAGTGTGGATGGAAGCTGAGAAACAAACTACATTTGCTCTCATTTTGTTCACTTTAGGAAAGATTCATACTGCCCACCAAAAGTCATAGAATCTAGTCAGGAGAGAGCTGTAGGCACCGAATCACTTTTCTATTAATTGCTATACGAGGGGCAAAACATTTTCACATCCTTTCAACCTCTGATCTCTTCTACATATGTTGCCTGAAGAAATTCACCTTTTGGGGGACTTCCTGATCATTCACAATGAATATTACGTGCCAGATCTCAGCAAATCAGTAAAGCTCCTCCACTGTTAATGGATTTCACATCATCGGGCGCATTAACGTGCTGAAGGATGTTGATGTACAGCACATTTTAACATAATTAAGCCACAAGAAGTTTCACACTTGTGGCATGTATTGAACAGGGATACCCTGCAGAACAGAACATCAAAGCTGGGGTTTCCTTAAAGTCTGGGTATCAAGGAAAATTCTGGGGAACATGGCAAGTTTTCTCCTGGATGTTACAGAGGGAATCATAACAGACAGGAAGAGTAGCAGATAAAAATACTATCTCATTAGAACAAGAAAGTGAGAATAAGTGATGGAGAAACCAATTTAAAGCTCCTTTTCTTCTTAAATAACAGAAAGTGAAATTCAGAACTGTGACTGTATGCATTTTATGAATCATGGGAACTTTTGTGAATGGACTTGTTAGTAAAATATCACCATAAGACATTTCAAAGCTTACAACAAATGACTGCCCACAGCCAAAACAAAACTAGGATCTTTTCACACTTTTCTTGAAGCAATACGAGAAAGACCAAGCTATGGGAACCCAGCCTTGTGTAAAAAGCCAAATTTCAAAGGCAGATATATGGTGTCCTTTATATCCTACCCAGCTAGGGCAAGGCTGTGTATCGGTTTGATACTGCAATCTAGAGGCCAACGAGTTAAAGGGTAAATTAGGCAGTAAAATGGAATTTCAGAATTGGGCATATTTCAAACATACAGCCAACAAAACATTTGCAGTTCCCAGTGCTTCAAATTATCCTTTGGCAGTGAAAGTGCTCCAGTCAGTTTTTTTTCTCTGGCAATATCTATGCGTATATCACTAAAAGATTTCAGAAGACAGGCACAGCCTGAATTAGCTGAAACAATCTTAGACTTATCTCCCTTGTCTACCTGCTCCTCTGCTCAAAGCTGCTGCCTACAACTGTAATTAGGCTTCACCTGCAAAGAGCCACAGCAGTTCACAGCCCAGGATTAAATGCACACCCAGCTCCACTGGCAGTTTAAGATAAAGTTTGTGATAAGAAAAGCTGAGCCATGAGCATGGATGTTGCAACAAGCACAGTAAACACCAGGTGAAGGTCAGGGGAAAAAAAAAAAAAACCAAACCATGAGAGGAGTAATTTCCTACACTAAGTAGCTGAATCTCACAGGACTTTTCAGCCAAAGCCTTAACTGAGAATAGCTGCAAGTACAAATAAGAGGTAAGTAACAGAGTGGCTGGGGTAGAAAAATATACATCTGAAAGGACTCTCAGACAATCTTGTTTTTGTTGATTGAATTCTGGCCCTTTCTAGCTAGATTGCGCAATTAAGGCACAGAATGTGTACATTTAGAAACACACAAAACAAAGGCTTTTTTGAGATGGGTTGCAACTAAAATGGCACTGCAAACTACTGCAATGGACTGTAATGGAGGCAGGGTTTCTTCAAGCCTTAGACTACAATTGGAATCAACCTCTGAGAGCTATCACACACTTTCCACCTTGAAGTACGGCATACGTTACCTAAGAAAGCCTCTTTAATTTCAGTCTTGTCTGTTCGCCGGATTATTTTCACCACAAAAATGACTGCGAGTGGCGTAAGGAATGAAATTGCCTGTAAGAGATAACAAATATTATGTGTGAGAGCATAAATTCCTTTTCAGTCCAACTGATTAATAATTAGTTCCAGTTAGCTCCATTTAAACTGGAAGGGTGAATGATCTTTATCAAACTCCTGACCTTAAGCAAAGTGCGATGATTTGTCTTTGCAACTACAGAGCAACGAATACATTAAGACTGTAATATAACTGTGGGTTGTAATTGATTTGTAATTGCCTGGAGCTGCATTTAAAATGTCAGCTTCATAAATGAAAAAGTAACAGTCTATAAATTCCACCAAATCCATACACTGATGCAGACAGATTATATACACTTTTTCCACCCTAAGCATTGTTCAGAACACAGCTCATGCAGGCTCTGCTCTCAGTAAGACCCTATTCAACATAAAAGACTCCAGCACCAACTTCCTGACGTTCTAAAATGCTCTTTGTTTTACTTCTTGTTTTCTAATTGTCATTCTTGAATGTATTCAGAAAATAATATTTATGATTCCTTCGTTTACAAGCATGTGGATGTGGAGCCCACTGTTTGATTTTGTTCAAAAACAGAAAAACACCACCTGAACATCTACAAGTTTATCACTGGTTAGGCAGAATCATATTCCTTTATTGTAAGTGCTTGTAGGGCAGGAGTCCTCCTACAAGGAGCCTGAAATGGCACCTGCACCTGAATGCACGTGCTTGATTTCTACAGACAGCATGTCCTCATCACAGAACAATTTGGACTGTGGTTGACGATTCACTGTAAACGTTCCAGTTATCCCAAAAGCATCTTACTTTGTGCAGCGTCTCTAGAGAGCAGTCTGTCCTCCCTGAGCGGGCAGTTGTTGTCTTTCTCCACAGAGACATACCAGTTTCTCCCAAGCACACTAGAAAGTTTTTCATTACTAACTTGTCACTGAAACTATGGTTTTGTTCCCAACTGCTCCTTCCATCATCCTTCCTGTCTCAGAGCTTCAGCCACAGAGGTAAAAGCCAACTTGTAGGCAAGGCAATCCATTTATGCTTCTTGCTGGTTCTGGTCTAAGTTAACTATTTCCTTCCTGGAATCTACAAACCTCTCCATAACCACATTTATTCAAAAACAAATCAAGGTCTTTCAAAAGTATGTATTCTCTTGAGGAAAAGTGAAAGTGATTGGATTATTTTAAACAAGGTGAAAAATAAGCTGTATATGGCTTAAAAAGGGGTGCCAGGGCATAGCTAAAGTTATGCTGTCTTTATTGATGCTGAACAGTGCCTTACTTCTTAAACAGTCCCACTGAAATAAAAAAAAACAGAGGCAGGACTCCCATCTTTTTATAATACAAATTAACTTCAGTCCTCATTTTATGCTTTTGTAATATCTGGGAAGCAAACAACATAAAAATGCACTGTATTTGTTATTTTAGTAAAATATCTTGGACCACAGTCCCCTCACCTGCATTTGCAGAATATATTACCTGACACAGTCAGTCAATGCAGATTAAAACACAGTCTGGAGGTTGCTCCCCTTTTTTACATTTAGAAAGGCAAGCACCAGGCTTTGTGCAAAAAAGATGCACCATTTCCACTTAAAACTCCCTTTTGTCTCCAGTGGATAAGATTCAAGTTAGGATGTTAGTGCCATGTTACTGCACCAGAAATGTTCACTTCTTTGTCCTCAGCAATAGTTTAATTTCTGCTTTCAGAGACAGAGAGTGAAATAAATTTAAAAAAATGGCTAAAGCAAAATCTAAAATTATTCATTTCATTCTAAAAAGTAAGGATTACTACCAGAAAAGAAGAATGATATCTGCATTCCATTGTTGAAGAACATGTAGAAATATAGCCAGGCTGACAGGCTTATAGTGATAGTTTGACTGAGTCAGAAATCTTTTGAACAAGCTGGAACAGCAGAAAATATCAATAAAGAATAGCTTTCAAGTGGCAGCTTGTTCCAAGCCACTTCACAATCAGTCTTCAGAAATCCAGTAACACTGCTGATTTCCTCATGTTACACAAGCATATGGATTTTCACGAGAGATGAAGAACTCTTTGCATTTGCAGACCATTGCTGTTCCTTACACAAAAGCATTAACTGGAAGGTGTTTTTTATTCTGTGGCAAAGCATAGATATAAAGAAAGTTTGGCTTGCTAAAGGTTCCTTTTTCTTTATTCTGCAAAAAAAAAAAATCTGAATGGCTCATAACCAGAACAGATCTGGGAACAGTCTAATGAGCAACACTCTCCTCAGATGTATCTCAGCAATGTTTTCTTTTCCAGCAGTGAAATATTCCAACATTGCCTTGCTTTTGTGAAACACGGACAACATCTCTCTTATTCATTATTCATCCTGGCAAGCCACAGATGTAATAAAGTTATAGGGACTCCCACATATTTCCGCACATTCAAAAGAAGTTGCCGGTACCTTACATTTTGCAGGACAAGGAATATCTACTGACAGAAAGACACAAGGAGTCTTGGGCCTTTCCAGTCCTCATGGCTTGATTAGTGCCCATGCGGAGGTCAGCTTTGTCCAATTTGGATCTGAAGTATTCACAGCATTTTTCTTGAATTCACAGCTCTCAGTGTATAAATTAATTCAGCAGTTCATAAATTCTTAGAGATTGCTTTCTGGTCAGCCATTGCCACATTTCAATATCAGACTACAACACTAGTGGCAAGAAATTCTTCACATAAGGAAAGCTTGCGAACAGTGCTAGAATTGGATTTTTGTTCTTTTTAATTAAAGAAATAAGAAAAAACACTTTAAAATTAATAAATGACAAAGCTGATTTGTACTTATTCTGAATTCAAACCTTAATCCAGAAAAGTAAAATCCTGGCTCCACTGAAGACACAGGAAAAGTTGCTTTGACGTAAGACTACTAGGATTTGACCTCATCTGCCATGACCATTCCTGAAAAATTTCAACTTTGAAGAAGTTTTTGCAAAGACTGACCTACTTGTGTTAATTGCCTGAACCATACCCATAGTTTCTTAGCATTTCTGTACTGGTGTATCTTATTGCACTCATATATGTAGATTATTACAGTTGTTAATCATTGCTAATGAAGGTTATCAAAATGATGGATTTTGAAAACAAGAGAAACCATCAAAATCAGACAGAGAGCCTGCACATCATTGTGAGCTGTAGTGGGGAGAGCCACAAGAACAGTGACAGCAAAGCAGCTCTACGATATATTTAGCATACTTGGCAGCAGAAGATAAACAAAGATTTTTGTTTACATGAGTGAAAAAAAAAAAAGTCTTTGGAGGCAAATATTTCAGTGCTTAACAAGCCTAAAACAAATAGGATTTAAAAATTTAAGTACTTAACCTAATAAGAACATGGCAAGGTTATGTCAGGTCACCCAACCAGCTAATTAAAAAAGCTTCTCTAATAATTTCTCTGGCATCCCTCTACGTTAACACTAGCCGAAATCTTAAATTGCAAAATCAACATTCATATATTGTGTCACTAGATAATGCTGCTTGTTTAGAAACTCACCGTGATTTCCTACATTTTGCCACTTTGGGCATCTTTGCTTTAGAAAACAAAGAGAGTCATTAGAGTTAAAGGAACATCCTGTACTCCTGAAAGGTTTCCTACTGCTTATCAAATGAAAGTGCACATAGTTTTTACAGCCATCAATGACCAATAATCCTACTTACAAACATAAGACGTGTCGGTATGTTGTCTGATTGCACCAAAGGATTTTTATACAGCCAGATCTCTTCTGGCTGGATAACACGCTGGAATGGATCCAAAAATTCTGTAAAACTGAAAATAATGGTTAAAGATAACAATTTTTTCACAATTTTAAATTATGACCAAAACCTCCAGAAGAGTCCTAGTGATTTAAAACTTCCCTCAAAGTTAGGTATGGTATATCATGCATAAATTATCTTTATAATACATTCCTATCTTACCTCACAACCTACATAAATGTATGCTTAGGAAAACTATTTTTAAGAGTCTAGATTCTACAGCTTTATAAACTGCACCGTGGAGAACAAATGGCCATTTTATTTTTGTGGGAAAAGTGTGCAAAGAATATTGTGGAATTAGAAAAGTCACACGTAGCTGATGTTTCACACCAAAGAAATTATAGGCCACATATCGAATACAAAATGTGTCTTTCAAATGTCAAAATCCAGACTTAGAGGTATGACAGTTGTATTCACAGGATCACAAAGCAGGGAGATAGAAGCAGCCCAGGCAATTCCTTCTACTGATAGAACAGATAACTTTAGAGAATATCTCCAGAAGAGACTTACTTCTAAAACATCATAGACTCACAGAAACACATATTTTTTTTCCTTTTTTTCAGGTTACCAGTATTTTGATTGGCTGTCAAAAAAGAAATCTAGTTCTACCAGAAATGTTTCATTGTCACATCATTTAGCTGTCTTAAACAAAACTACAACCAACCACAAGCAAAAAAAAACGCCAACAAACCCACAGTTTTGTAATTGTTATTTTGAAATGAGGAGCATCAAAATAAAACATTGAGGTTACAATATTACATAGAAAGTACAGTATTTATGTGGGTAACTTTTGTCCAGCGCTGAAAGAGGAAGTAAGAATTGTGATCTTTAAGTGTAGTAAGAAGTTTCAAAAAGTTTTTAGGACTATTTGTATTGCCTCTCTTAATTTAAACCACACTTCTTTTTCCAGAGTCCTTCACTGTCCTCTAACTTTTCTTAGCTTTGAAGTCATATCAGACTTCATGGGAAGTTCTGCCTTTGAGCTCAAAGAACGGCTGCTGAGAGATGACACAGGGACCAGTTATCTGCAGACTGGTTTTACCTAATAAGCCCATGGAGCCAGAACAAAGGTGTAGTGGCCCAAAGTATTTTTAACTGTAAATTTCCCAAAGCCAAGGCCTTTAAACCCCTCCAAAGCCAGATTTTATACAAGAAACAGCTACAGCAACTGGCTTTGTAAATAGAAAAAGCTCAAAGCTATTTGTAAAGCAGAGGAAAATTAAACCCTAGTTCTCAAATCTAGCCATGTCAACAATTTCCCAAACAACAGCAAGCCTTATCCAGTCTTCTGCATCTTAAAAAACACACACAATCTTCATTTTCATCCTTTCTGAGGACTGACCAGTTGTTCTTTGTTTTTTCACTGTAGCTACAATCTCTAAATTAGCTACAGTCCCCCACATCCCCAGCAGATGCTACTACTGACCCCCTTGAACTGAACACACTCAGATTCCCAGAAGATACAAAACTCTCTACTGAGAACAGGCCAACCCACCTCTTCTTCATAAAGGAAAGCAACAGAATCTGAAGATGAAACAAGTCAAAACCAGTCTTGTTACTTGAACCAATAGTTATGTTTCCCTTGCTGCCTGACATGGACAACTAGATTCTTCTGGAAACCTAAGGAGTCTAGTATTGCAAGGAGAGTATTTACTGTTATACTTAGCTTCTTCAAATCCAGAATCTGACCCTGCTCTCCAAAGAAGGTGCAAGGTGAATTTCAGAAGTGTCAAAACACTTTGTTTCAGTGTTTTCAAAATGAAAATTTACATCTTTATTAAATTTAAAAAACATTGGCTTGTGCAAGACATGAGAGAGGAAAGCAATTCTAAAGAAGAATATTTCTAGGAAATAAAACACCTCATACATGAAAAATTAATTATATAATTTTTCTATTCAACTGGAAAAATAAAGGTTGATTTCTAGACAATCAACTAGACAGTCTCTAGACATCAGCTTTGTTTCCAAATTTCAACTGAGTGTCTTCAAGTATATTTTGTTTTTTTCCACTTTCAGCCTTTAAAGACATTGACCACAGCTACAAGCGAGTAGCTGCTGGTTAAAAGGGTTCTGTTGCCAAGTCAAGTCACAGGCCTGGCTATGACATCCAACATGTGTCACCTGGGAGATCAGAATAGCAAAGTTCACAGCCACACTGGCCAGGACTTCACATTTGTTATGGAGATGTAATACAGGACCCGTGGCCAGGAGGTACTTCATTGCTCCCATCTGAACATAAACAGATAAGCACACACATGTCTAGGCATACAAGAAATTAAAGAAGCAAGCTGACTTTCAATGACTACATCTTTCAGCCAGTCACATCTATTCTGACATACTTCCTCAGGTATCTGCTGCTCTGATGACTATTTTGAGGCAGTTCTCAGGCATTGAGACTGATGGGTATGCCAAGGATTGCCTTGAAGCACAGACACGTTCTTCAACATATCTAGGCCTTGAAGCATCTCCACTAAATGCAAAAAACAAACAATACACAAACATTTATGCTTCAAGGTCATCACAGCATATCCATGCACCACTGCACTTTTGGAAAATGTGTCACATTAAACTAAAGATTTATTTGACATTAAGACATTTGACATTATGTGCAAATGCCAACAGGGTTGAAAGTTTGGGGCTCTTGTTCTTTTGTCTCCTGTCTCCTTGTTGGATAAGTAAACTAAGATTAAAGTATAGTTGTTTAGATGTGAGAAATTAAACAAAAGTCAAATTCATAGTTCTCACAGGAATCATACTATGACTCTGCAAATACATACTAAGTCAGAAGATTTAATTCCTTTAAGTGTAAAATAATACATGCTAAACAGATGAAACTCTAATAAATAAGTAATACCTGATTCCAATGGAGGACTGATTTTCTGATTAGTCATCTTTGAACTGTTCTAAAGAAAGATTCATGTCAAAAAAAAAAAAGCTATCAGTGACAGCAATAATTATAATAATTATTATTTCATGTAATAAAAGCAATTTTGTGTCCACTACCTATTAAATCTGATTACTTATCCATTTATTCCTCTGAGTTGTGTTCTGAATTCTTCCAAGAACCATGTTTAAATATGCAGAAACATAATGTGAAAAAAAATTTTAAAAAAATACAAAATTGCTGAAACCTGGTAAAAACATTATTGAAGGAGGAAAATAAAAATAGATTTAGAAGGCGGCAGATCTCGTCTGTGTGAGTGATAAAGAAATACAGAGTAAACAGTTAAGGGAATGTGACTATATAAAAAGAAATCACTTTTTTTTTTTTATCTTCAAGAAAAGCTCAGCTGCTAATTAAACTTTTATGCCAAGACTCATAAGAGAACAATTCTCTTTTTTTTTTTTTAAGCATCACCAATGGGCAACTGGATATAAGATTTTCACTAGCTTGAAGGCAATTCCCTTTGTACTCTATTAAACAATCATGAGGACATACCAGTTTCTAAGCTGCCTGACACTTTGTGATTTATGTTCCTTCGTTCTAACTAAAGTACAGTCTATTACTATTCATAAGCCAGCACAAGCTTGTTTAAATTACTAGATGTTATTAGAAATTAACATAATCCTTGGATAAAGAAAACTGGTTTCTAGACATTTTCTATCATGGCTGAAAATACAAACTCAATCATATAATATCTCCTGGTAGGAGGCAGGCAACTTGGGAAGCTTACTTCATATTAGTACGTGTAATTTTAGTATTAGCTTTCTGACCTTACACTTTCTGCATGTTTACATATTCATCCACTGTTTTTAACAAGCAAGATTTTTGAGCACAGCCTGTTAACAAATATTTAAGGCATAAAAGGGCTTCCATTAACTTCATGAGCATTTAACTGTGACTTTCAAAGCAACCCAAGGGAAATAGGAGCACTAATTCTGTTAAAAACATCAGCAAGGAACACGTGCCTAAGTGCCTGTGGTCATAGATAGTAATTTTGGGATGTCTAAAACAATACTACACTAAATAAAAATGTTCTTTTTTGAGAACACAAGCACTTCCAGGTAACTTCATTACCATTTAACAGCTGTACCCTTTTAAGGTAATTTCCATGCAAGCACCACATCTCAATTTTCAGAGAGTAACAATATGAAATCACACAGGAGAAGACACAGGGGCTTTCATCCTGGAGATTTTGGGGACCTAGTCATGGGGACTCCATGAAAAGTGTTCACGGCACACTGGAATTAGGGAATGCTTCCTGGATTTGAGCATCAACTAAAGGATGTACCAAGGGTTGGGTTGGTTTCTTTGGGAGGATTGGGTTGGGTTTTTTTTTCCTTCTACCTTGTCTCTGAAGAATTTTTCTTCTTCATAGATGTGGGTAAGGGTTTTGTCAAGTAACAATAACTAAGAAAGGAGAGGACAAAGAAGTACACATGGCATGACAAAGCACCAGAACAGAATGGACATGAACTCATGATTGTAATACTCCGTCTTTCATACCAGATACCTAATGACCAGCCCCCCTCTTCCCTAAGCTTCAACTGTTGATAAGCAGATCTGATCCTAACTTGGCTTTGTTTGCAGTTCCTCATTGGAGCAAGTAATAAAAAGATCTCAGGTGTTCATGAACCTTTCTTCTAAATCACCTCTCAGGGCTTGTGGAAAAAAACCTTTGTCTCTCACCACCATTCCCTGATCGCAGAACTCCGTATGAGCAAACTCAGCGCTGCCTCTCCCATGGAAACAGGTTGGCTGCGACTGTGCTATTGGAACTCCATGCTGCACTTTCTTACATGGGTATTTCCTTGAGCATTCCCCAAACTAGGTCCCAAACCTAGTAGTAAAAGCTTTTATAGTGTACCTGCCATGTTAAATTGTGCAATCAGTTGTCCTGACGCTACAACTGCATAATTATGAGCAGCATCTGTACAGTTTAGCCTAATTACAGGGTATATACACAATACATAACTAAATGAGAGATTCTCACACAATGGATTCACAGCCCCAGTATTTTGAACGAAGAGCCATAAAGTATAACACATCATAGGGCACAACAACTGTGGGGGTAAGAAAATTATATTCCAAAAGACAGAACTTGCTGTAAGGGTTTCCAACAAGTGACCTGAGCTAAACAGGAAGAGCCCAGTGTTTGCACTGGCTGAGTACATTGCATTGAACACCGCTTACTCATGTTGCCTTTGCTTGCATTTGAATCCAAGATTTGGACTTACCCATTCAGAAATGTACTAATAGCAAGAAAAGCACTCGTGTCATTTGATATAGCTAGAGAGAATAAATTATTTTCATGCATGAAAAACCCTAGCTTAGGTTATTCCCAATAAGTAATAAGGAAAAAACCCACAAACTTTTAGTTGGTTATTTTAGGAACTCCTGCAAAGACATACAAAATATGAAGACCTTGAAATGGTGTGTGGCTGGAATGCAAAATTAACCGAACTGAAGCGACCAAGATAGCAATGAGGTGAGATAAGAAGCAGCGATTGTGGTTTATCACCATTGTTCTGCTCACCACACAAACACTGAAGGAGTTTAAGTTTCTGAAATGCTGCTGTCTGTGTGTATTATCATGATGAGATAGTTTTGTCTGGGCTCAGAGGTCTGCATAAGGAAAGAGACCTGAGTCATTTAGTTTCTACAGTACTTTGGAAAATCCAGGGTTCTTCAGCCATCAAAAAGGGAATTAAGTCTCAGGGTATGAAGAATACGACAAAGGCCCAATTATTATTGATCAACTGCAATTTTATCAAGGAAGAGGCTGACACGAATTAAAAATATAACTTAAATTACATAAACTCTAGTTTTGATAGAAGAAAAATCTTCCCTCTAGTTAAGGCACAATACTGAGTATCAAGAGATTTGCTTTTTTCTGCCACTGTTTTAGAATGCAAAGTAGGGAAATTCACTCCAGCAAAGAAGTGTGAATACCAGTATCAAAGCAGGACTCCTAATGCTGTAGCCTGATCATTAATTGGGCTGGCATTATATAGGCCAAGCATGTGCTGCCAAAAAGCATTCAAGTAGGAAAGCAACAACTTCAACTTCTCCACAGAAATCAAAAGTAAAGAGTTAAATTCCAAAATATATTAGAAGCCATATTGCAGTAGCTACTGATTGCTTAAGAAGCACATACACGAGAACAGAAACGAATGTTTTATTTCTATCAAAGCCTGGGAAGAACCAATATGTTATTATAACCAACATCTTGTAACTGCACTAAAAGAAACTCATTAAGTAATTTACATTCACACCAAGAGAGACAGAAGCAGCTGTATCAATAAATTATCTCTACCTTTTTAACAGCAAAAACCACAATGCCATGCAGTGTATACACCTACCACTTCTGATTAACAATCTATAATCTTAATATGGACCTTTATTGGGTTTGAGTGTCCTGCAGGACACAGGGTGGTTAACATTCACCAAGAGCACCCTACAGAGAGAATTCAGAAGCTGTTTTCATTGCTACAGAATTTAAAAGATCTGATGCCTCTCTTCATTTGCAGTAACCTTCTGTTTCTAGGCAAGTATTTACAAAGACAGAGTATTGGCAGAAAGTAAATGATAAGAAAAAAAGAGTCTTCTTTCTTTCAGTCCCTTTAGTGCCCAATACAGCTCTGGGAACAGTGCAAGGACATAGCATTTTTTAACCTTCTGTAGTTTTGAGAAGTAAGAAACAAAGCATTCATATCACTTCCTGATGACACTTGATATTCTAATCCAAATGTGCACAGCTTTTTCCACTTTTAATTCTGTGGCTGCACTTTTATCTAGGGAGGAGTCAAAAGTCAGTGGAATGAGATCCTGGGACTGATAAGGACAAAGGGCCAATATTCTTGGGTTTCTTAATTTAACGGCACTGTCAAGTAGAGAACTGGTTCTCAAGGGAAGGTCTGGCTTCAGATGAGTCACTATCACTTGATGTTAAAGATTTCTGAATATTTTAAATCAGCTAGCAACTTCAGTGATACATTTAATTAGCACATATGCCCACATTAGCCCTTCAGATATACAAGAAATCATTTTTATTAATAAGGGAGTGAAAATAAATTCTGATGCAGCTTTAAAAATATACATATTACCCACATGTGCTGAAACAGGAGAATTTCCAGTATCTTTCTTCAGTCTCACTAGCAAGTTTCCTAGATTTGCCTCGTATATCCACTGACTTCATAGAAATATCTCTGTGTCTTCTTCCAAAGATGAATGGCCACCCTCTTCACTCTCCTTCCCAAAACTAGCACCACACCCCAGGCAGGGTAGCTGTATTGTTACTGGACCAATAAAGCACACCATGATGCGAGACAGGTTCTTCAACCAGAGCATCTCTAACTACATGATGGAGTCTGTGCCTGTCAGTGTCTCTGAATGATTGAGCCACTGTACCATTCTCTGACACAGCCTCTGGGGCTGTATTTATAAAGGCTTCATCAGCTGTGACCTGCTATAGCTCATGACTTGAGCCACACGTACCCATACTGAATACAGGGACAGAAACAGATTAAAACCAGACCCAACCCCTCTGCTCAAATTTTCTCTTCCTTGCTTGGTCCAAATTCAAGAAGCAATATGAATTAAAAGAACCAGGAAGGAGGGAACAGCTGGGGAGGCTGGGCTCAGTTAAAAGCTCAGATCTTGAACAGCAATATAGATTTACAACAGGAATCCTACAGCTTATGAAATAATATATAAATGATACCTAAATGTTCCTAGAATACCTAATCCTAATATGGAATAGTGAACCAGCAAGCTTTTCCCAATGCTGAAAAAAAGAGAATAGCCTGGAGTTTTAGAATCCAAAGTTAATTTCCTTAGTACCTAAATTATACCTCTGCTGCTTTCTCAATCCCTGGCATGTGAACTCTCTCTGCATAAACTATTTTCTCTCTGTGCTATTACTCCAGTCATACTAAACCTAAGAGGAAAGAGAAAGGATTATCTGAGTATACACGAACAGCAAAAGAACAAGCAATTAACACAGCCAGACAGCTGTTCTTGTGCCCCTGAAAGAATCCAAGAATTTTTAGTCTTCACCTACATTCTCCTTTCTCGTGAGCTGAGAGTGCCAAGTGCAAGTAGCACTAAATACTGCTGAGTATCATTATTGCCAGTATGAAGTGACTCAACATAGAAAATTCCCATTCAACAGGAATAAAAATGGGTATCCAGGCATTAAGCTGCTTAACTAGCTCAGACACAACCTTTTTACTTTCATTTCTTCCATACAGAAGTGGAATATTTGGAAACTAGCAAAACAAAAGGAAGAAAGAGGGACTGGTTGGCCATACTGCATTGCAGCTTTGGACAGAAGAGCAGAAGACAAGAGTGGCTGTATCAAAACAGTAGAGAAATGCTGCAAAATGAGTCAAATTGGCATATTTTGGCTTGGGTTTGTATTTTTAAAACTTGCTTTGACCTAATGCTGAAAGTACTCTTTGGCGTTCTGGTCAGCAGAATATAAAAAAAACCATTCTGAAACAAAAACATATTTGTTTCAGCATTTAGCTACTCCTGAGGTGAAAAATCCCTTCAGTTCTTGTGATCCCTGCTCACAGGGAGCAGTGTTGCAGAGCTCCCAACACAAGGCAAGCAGGTCAGAGCTGCTACTTATGTCAATGCAAAACACTTCAGGCAATCCAGTACAGCTGCACTGCTCTACCAGAGATAACAACCAGTCGTGGTCTTGCAGAAATACCAGACACCTACAGAGTGAAAACTCCTGGCTACTGTTTTCATTGCATTTTCTCTCATTTTAGTTAATAAAAAGCATGACTTACTGTATTAATTGTTGTCTTTATGCTCTATTTTCATTAAATATTCCTTATGATGCAAGGTATTTCACAAAAGCCGTGCATTTGGGGAGAAGGGAGTATGTTCATATCAGGGTATGAACACTCATGTAGCCATTAGAAGTTTCAAAGCTGGGAATTGTACATTATTCTAAAGTTAAAAACAGAGTTTGTATTATAGATTTAAATCACATCAGTATGTATGAGAATATGGAACCAAAACACACTACAGACACAGTCAAAATTTTGCTTCAGGTGTTTTTTAATGCTAATTTGTATTACATCTTAAACTGGTTTTGGCCAAAAAAACTCTCAACAGTTCCTTGGACAACTATCCTAGCTTCACAGCAATTTGATAGGGCTGAGTAGACTGATGAAGGTTCTTCTGGTTTTATACTTGCATGTCACACCCCTATTGACTATAGGTTTAGACCTGAAATCAAAGTCAGGGGTTAAACTTACAGAGATGCTGAGTTCTCTTTGTGACCAAAACTTTCCTGCTCGTTATTTTTGTTTGTCCATCACTCCTTCTCCAAAACTCCTTTTGTGGCTCACTGTTACATCAATGTTTCTCCCTCCTTCAGTAGCTCTTTTAATATTTTGCTCAGAACAAGGTTTAATCTGTTGGAAGGGACAGTTTGGCCCTGGCAGCCTATTCAGGAGTGACCTCTGAAATATGCTACTACGTTCCTCCATGCTGCAGGATCTCACCTCCGTTCAGGCACTGCCCCCCACCCTCCCCAGTCTCTCTATACAAGAACGTTTCTCACTCACCCAGCCTTTTGCCAGAACCTGAATTTTAATAATATGAACATGTCTTGATACTGCCAAGTTCTTTTCAGTCTAGAATACGTTTGTTATATGAATCTTTAGAATTTGCGTCCCATTTGCTCTGCACCCCCATTCCTTTTAAACATACGGTGGATAGACAAGAGATATGACATTGAAAGAGGACCTGTATTAGAGTGCAGCCTCTCCCCACATAACACTGGACCTGAATAAACACGAATAATAA
The DNA here is from genome assembly GCA_013400055.1 of Nycticryphes semicollaris. Classification (NCBI taxonomy): domain Eukaryota; kingdom Metazoa; phylum Chordata; class Aves; order Charadriiformes; family Rostratulidae; genus Nycticryphes; species Nycticryphes semicollaris. Next base: position 226,711 of record VXBJ01003891.1, on the reverse strand, counting down.
CACTGAATAAAAGTGAGGATTTAACCATATCAAAAAATTTGTCCACAGCTAGAGCTAAGTGCCAGTACATGTTCTTAGACTGTTTTTTTCAGACCAAAAACTCCAGAGCTGGTAAGGAAGTGAGAGAGAGAGAGAGAAATACTATGGACAAATCTACAAGGTTTGACCAAAAGTTTCTTTATGGGAAATTAAAACATTGTTTTGGTTAAGCAGATCATATAATTTTAACTGAAGTATTTGAGAGGAGGGGGTATCCATTAAGCTCATTTTAATAAACAACATGTTTAAAAAAACAAATTTCAAAATAAAAGACTTCTGTACTAATAAAGAAGCACTTTTTTGGCCAAATTATTCAATAAATGTAATACAAGTTTACAAGTTCTTTTGCTCCAGTTTTTCTTTCCCAGTTGCTGTGTGCAATTTCTTCATCCTTCTCTGGGGGGGGGGGGGAAAAAAAAAAAAAAAAAAAAAAAAAGAGACCTCTCTAATGATATTCACAATCCAATCCAACTATATTAAAATCACTTGTGTGAATAACTCCATGTTCCAGAGCATTAATAATGATTTTAAAAAAAAAATATGAAGATTAGTAATGGGGAATAGGAATATCACTTTTAGCATTTTGTAGCACTCACTGAAGTCCAATAGCAATAGTTACACTCCTTTAAAGCACCTTGGACTCTAGATTAATGAAATTATTAATGGCCTCTCTGCAGGCTACGAGAGCACATTCAGGCTATTAGATCTGTTCTCCCATTAGTGAAAACTGGCAGCTAATAAAATATAACAGTTTATATCAAATGATACTCTCCTTTGTTGTTTTCCATTTGCAAGGCTTCACAACACTTGGCAGGGCACCACAAATCCTTCAAAGCTGAAATACTCCTGTGCTGACATTTTACACCTCCATTATAAATTCTAAAGTAGTAGTAAAACTTCTCACACAAAATAGAATAAAACATTGAACTGCAAGACTGCAGAGTGAAACGTTTCACCTAATCTAGGATTTCATTTTCCCCACAATCTCACCAATGCAGAATATTTAGTGTATGAGCTCTGGCACTGCACTGCCCTCTAGACAGAAGGGAGCACCAGCTTCTGCTCAGCCTTTGCTAGATCATTTTCCAGGTAACTTTAAACTGGTAACACCACTTCATTTTCTGCCCATCAACATGACCCCAAGTCTCTTCCAAGAAATTTGACTTTCATGTCTTTCCACTTCCACCCATCCCCCCCTCCCAACTGGGGCACTCTCAAGCAGTATAAACCTCAGTCCACTAAGTTGATTCGTGTGAGTTTACAAGGCCACCTCATCCATCTCCTCACAGCCATGCAACAAAGCAAAACTTCATGTAAAGTACTCCCAAGACACTTTAACGTAATGCTTTTTAAAGTTTCCAGTGGTAAAGATTCTACATATGCCTCAGGCCATCTGTTACAGCGCTCCAAGGTCCTTACAATAGGTTTGTACTTTGCCACACTCACCTTAAGTTCCTCGTGCTACAAGTTTTAAATCTTTCCTTCCTTGTACAATTCCCAAAGGACGTGAAGAGCAGTTTGCCTTCCTCAGACATCTTTATAGCACCTACTTATACGTGAACATTACTGCCATGTCTCCTCAGATTTCTAGATTAAACAGCTCAATTATTTCTATCTTTTTCCCCAGAAAATGTGTTTTCTATCCCCCTCTTACCACCTTTCTCACTCCTTCCCAATTCTCTGAAATCCACCTCCGTAAGTAACCTTAGTCAGCTACGTACTTACATCAATTATAAACCCTGTTACTCTAGCCTACAGTAAAAAAAAAAAAAATCTCACTTATTGCAATTTTAATTATAATTCAGTACTATTTCAACAAGGAAAATATTTAGCTACTTAGGTAGTAAACGTGTTTTGTAATGCAGGGAAATAAACACATATGACACCAGTGACTGTAGCAATCTGATTTACAAAGAAACATTCCTAATCTAGTTTTCTGCAGAACCCTACAGGTCAGAGAGCTCCTTGCATAACAATTACTCGTGGTCCAATGATGACAAATTTACCATTTACAGGGCAAGGAAAAAAAAAAAAAAGAATGGGAAGTACCTTAACAACCAAGTACCTCTGCAAAAGCATAGCTCAAGTGCCACATCTGATGACAACCTTGTCTCTTCTATGAAACCAATCACCTGTAAAACAGTTCTTCTGATTCAGAGACGGGTGAAGCTTTCCTTAATTATTCATCAGTCCCTGATATTTATTAGTGGATTCCAACCAATACTTTAACCAGGGACACATGTATGGTCTCTAGCTTGCTTTCTTTGTCCACTAATCCTTGCCAATATAGACACCGCACTCAAACATCCCCTGTTCAGTACCGATACAGTGTTTCCTACAGAAAAAAAAAAAAAAAAAGTTACAAAACACAGTAAATGTAATCCTTAATCCACTTTTAGCATCAATAATTCTGCCAACTATTTCCAAGTACTCACTTTTCAAAGTCACCAACAGATTGGAAGACTATAAAGATCTTCATTTACTGTGCCAGGTACGAATGCATTCCCAGCAATAGGGCTGTACTTTTTATTAAAGCCTTTGCCATAAGAAACACAGTGATGCCACAGCATTACTGTGCTTACATCAAAGTATAAAAGTCAATTTTTTTTAAAGAAAAAAATTCCCCTACAGAAACCCTGTCAGTCTTAGCGTTCTCACTATAAAACATCCTCAATCAGGGCTGGGAGCAAATAAATAGAGTGCCAAAGTCAGTGAGTAAATAGGATTCAGCAAGAGACAAAATCACCATTTACTCCTCAAAAAGCTGGAGCAGATGTTTTGGCATTTACAATAACTCTTTTTTTTTTTTTTTTAGCATGTATTCAGCTGCAAGTTTAGCCATGGACATCAACTGTAAATCCCATCCTATTAACAGAACAATTAGAATTCCTGCTAATAAATCCCCCTTTTCTGCCCACGCCCCTCCACCCCAAGACTCAGGGAAGACAAATGAAATAAGCTCAGTTCCGTGACCTGAAAATATTGACACAACAGTCTGTAAAAGAGTCTATCTTTTGACAGACAAAAGCCTGCACAGAAAGATAGGTACACTTTCTCCTGAATAGCTGTTATCAAAGTCAGTAAAACCCTACCCTAGTTTCAATAAATAAGAAAGCAATGGAAACAGCAGCATCAGGTCAGTGGAACGTCAAGTACCAAGTGTCTCTGTTAGCTTGGTGATATTTCATAAATATCAGGACAAGCACACAGTCATTTTGTTGTGTGCTTCATATTACACTAGTTATAATAAGTATTTATGGCCTTTTGTTTTTACAGCAACCTCTCAAGGACATAGAGCTGAGCAGAGTTAAGATTCAGGTTACTTTGTGATAGACCAGCTGCATTCAGCAAGTGACAGAAGCTCCACAGCATTCTAATTCTTTCATCACTTCAGAAGTATAACAGACTCTGCTGAGCAGTGGAACAAGTCTGTTGCTTCCCACTGGAGCTCAATATGGAACCTTTGATATATGTCCTCAGATCCTGAGCACCAGAGAGGCTAAAGTCTTTTTTTATAGCAGGTCTCTCCCATAACTGTTCAGTAACCCTACTCAGTGAACTACACTTCTACCCAGGCCATGAAACTAAATCTTCACCTCATTTTAGTTTTATCTAAATTACAATTTACAATACAGTGCCTATTTTTAAGTGGGTTATTAATCAAACACGTTGATGTTCTCACTTCTACTACCATGACTGTTTGCAAAACTAACCCTGAAAAAGTTCTGAGCACGTTGTGGGTTTGGTTACTGTCCATATACCTCACAACAAAGAATTGATCAATTAAATGAACAAAGGGTGAGATAAAGAAGCATTGCGCTCACTGTCTTGATAAGAAATTAAGTCCAAGACATTTGAGATCAGAAGCCAACTATCTGGTTCCAAACAAAGTCAGAATTATGGGATGCTCAAATCTAGAACATAGGACACAAAAAGACCAAGAACCTCATGTGTCCAAATACCTACTTTGCTTTGAAACATTCACCCAGAGAGCCTAGGCTTAAAAAGGTGCTTTGAAATCTTGGTCCAACTGACTTGTGTAATTTGGCAGCATTTGGGTCAGCACGAGGAAATAAACCTTTATGTCTCAGGCTGGCAATTTCTTCTCTGCTCATGACTCTCAGCTCAGTCTACCCTCCAAAAATCCAGCAGATACGACTGAGAAAAGGCAGGTGTGAACTATGTGAAGGCTAACACGAAATTGTAGCATTGTGGAATCTCCTCAGCTAATTGATTTTCTGTCTGTGTTAACAAGGCAATACACAGAATATCCAGAAGATCACCACAAAGTGGTGACAAAGGAAGCTACTTGAAAGAGCTTTCCATGGTAAATCTCATGCATATACAATATTAAGATTTTAATGACGTTATGAAATGTTGTAGCAAACCCAACACTCACAGAGTGAGCTTTTATTTACTTAAACCAGAGTATGACCATGGTGCATGCGCACATGAAAGATGTCAGCATTAGTCAATGCTGCACGCTCACACATGTGTAATATATACATATGTTAGCCTACACATCAACATTTATTCCCAAGGGAGGCTGCTAATGAGACTGTGCTGTAGGGATACCCAATTACTCCGAATGACATTTATCTTTTAATCACATCACACTCACTGAAGAGCTTGAGGTTTGATGAAGCAATCCTTGAAAGACTGTCTTTTTAATCAATTAGCTCTAGAAACATCAGGGATATGCTGTTGACAAGTCATTGGGCTAAATATACTACACCACACGCAAAGCCTCCTATCTTCCTACCAAGACAATGATGTGGTGTTCTCAACAGATGAAAAAGTCTTCCTTGTAGGGGATGCCTAAAACAGAATAGCATGTATTTTGCTAAGAAAATAAGACATCCCTACTGGCAATTACAGGCTCACTCTGAGCTACCACTCAATTAATTCTTTTTAGGACAAATGAATTGCATTGTTTTAAGGGCATCACTTTTGTGTAAAAATATCAGACTTGCTCACAAATCTTAATTGAATAAGCCTTAATTGAACAAGCCTTAATTGAATAAGCCAAGTCAATCAAAACAATGGAAGCAAACTAAGTGACAAATGCCACTGTCCCCGTGGAGCAGAAGAATGGCCACATTTGACATGTTTTAGCATTAATTGGGCATCTTAAGATGCTCCAGGTGATAGGAATAAGCACAAAACTAAGAAAACAGAGATGCAAGATCCTAATTCAATCATTCTTCAAATTAATGTTTGATTTTTCTACAAAAAAACCTACATGCCCATAGTTGTTATATTAAGTAATAGACCATAAGTAATATTAAGTAATAGACCATTTCTACTTGAGACCTCACATCCAAAAATACCACTTTAAAAAAATCCAGTTCTGTATTCACACAAAAATATGACATGAGACTTGATTAAAAATCAAGGTTTCATTGAAAAAATTTTAAATTGTACAATGCATTAACAACATAATGGTCAAGTTACAGCATGAGAAGTTTCTTTGCCTAGAAAGTAGCAAACCATCTATACTCATTAGGATCAGTTCAGCTCAGTCAGATGCAAGTCAAAATAGTTTGAAAACTAAAAATTACTTTGTTACTGTCAAGTAACAGGGAAAAACTGTAGGTGAGAACAGAAATATCACTATTGTCCTTTGAGGTTGTAACTCGTGGCTTAAAAGCTTTTTTACTGAAGGTACTCAAAGACCCTTTATTTACCTTCCCAGTAAAGTGTGCAAGCATGTTTTTGACTGGTAGTATTTGGTTTGGTGGTGGTTTTTTTGTTTGTTTGTTTTGGGGGATTTTTTTTTTTTTTTTTTTAAACTCCTGCTCTGAATTTCAGGCAGCTGTAGTTCTTCTAATAAATCTCTCCTACCTAATCCTTCCTTCAATAGCAGTAAATCCTGATGGCTAAAATGCCCTTCAGCACAGATCTTTATAAACACACAGGCTTAATTTCAATACCTAAACCCACCTTTAATTGCCAAGTGAACACTCAGCAACCACTGAGGACACAACATGTAGAACTGACTCAGTTGTTATCATTATGCTCACTAATTGTTGAATTCATCCAAACCAATACACAACCATCAAAAAAAGCATATTACTTGGAACGGTGTACATCTGCATTACAGAAGAGAACTTAACAAATAGAGATTTTTGCTTTGGTGGAATGACTAAATTTGATAATTATGGCAACTGAGGGAAAAGAAGGTTGCCAGTCTTAAGTATCAAAAATATGGCTGTTGTTGCTGTAACATACATTCAAATAGGCAATACATTCAATTGCAGTAATCATCAACATAAGTTTTCACACCTCCATTTTTATGAAATTACATTTATCACCAAGCAAAACTACAACATGGAATATGCACCTTTTCTTTTTACATTTTATGGTACCAAATGTGCCAGTATATTACTCTGAGTTATATTAATCAGTAGGTCAAAGCTGAAAAGACATCTGGGAGGCACAGATGGTTCAATCGGCAAATAACTATGGAACCATTATACTCAAGGTCAGATTTCTATCACTACAGAGGTTGTTAGTGACCCAAAGTCACGGACATCTTTTCAGAATGAACTAATTCTCTTCAGACCAGATCCCAGTGGACAAATACCTATGTCACAGTTGCAACTGGCATTCGCATTGGATGATCTCAGACCTAGCCTCAAGTCATCCATGTTAATGGCGTTCCTTTTGAAGGGAGGTGGGAACCATACATGCTTTACATTCCTAGAAACAGCTTCTGCAGTAGAGCTTACATTGCCGTTGCCTCAATTCCAGTCCAAGGGCTTCAAATTCACCAGTAATTGTTCAAACTTGAAGACTTATTTCAATGAACTCAACACTCCTTAAAAATCCTTGCCCTGGCTGTCTACAAAGCAACAGAAGACACAGTATTTAAACATTTATAACACAAAAGTTCCAAAAATATAAGCAACTGCCTCTTCGAAAAAACTAAGAAAAAAACCAAATAGCATTTAAATAGCAAAATATTACATTCATGTTAATGTTATCTGAATATTAAAGCCATTTTTCCGGTCTAGTTAGAGATTATATTTTTGCAGCCATTACAAAGCCAGTTCTTCATAAAACTAAACACCAACCTGGATGTAAATTTAGAGTGCTACATGTTCAGTACTTGTAGACGACAATTAATGCTTCAGACAACCTCTTACAATGTCAGAATTATTCTCCACAATTCCAAGGAAGAAGCTTGAGCTATGTGAAAAAGTGAAAAGTTCATCTGTAGTTATTTGCCATTTGGCACTACGGTGGCTCTACGAAAAGCTTTTCCTTTAGCCCTCCCTCAGCTGATCTTAAAGCCACAGCATAAAGAATTGCAAAAGCCACAGAATATTTCAGAGAGGAAATGAGGACAGAAAACAAGCATAACCTAGAGATTACTACTTAGAATGGGGCATGATTTGCATATCATGGTAATAGGCTCGACAAAGAGATCTCATACTGGATGGTGGTGTGATAAGTTGATGGATAAGTGATGAATTACACCTGCAATCATAATGAAGGGAAAGGTTCTGATGTAGCATCAGTTTCTGAGGTCTTTGCTTGCCCTATAATTCCATGTATTCCAGAAAAACAGTTCTGTCAAAAGGAATAGGTCTACTTCCCAAGTAAGATGCAATGGAACAGAAAGGTATCAAGGTACGAGCTTTTGAAGGTATCAAAGTTTATCCTAAAAAGGAAGAGGATGACACTTGACAAACATGATGCAAATCAAAATATCTGCATCAATACTCAAGAGAAACGAGCACGAAGGAAAAACTCAAAATACCAGTAAATTGGGCAAGTTATTCAAGAGCCATGAGAGGGTCCGAAAGGAACCACATCAACACATTCCAGTATCACCAGCTGTAACTCAGTATCACAGCTAAAGAGCTGCTCTGCACTAGTACTGCCCGCACCCATGACCAACAGGATCCACTGTTAAGTAGCCAAATGAGTAAACAGTAGCAGAACCTGATCTGGTTTCGGCAATATTTCAGAGATCACAAAGATTGAGACTGCCCATCTTTAAAGAACTGAAATGCAGACTTATATAAAGCTCATAACTTTCCACTGTTCAAATACAGTGAGAACAGAGTGTCCAAAAGAGGAAACTGGTACAGCCCTGAGAAGAAAGGTGGAAGCCTGCCTGAAGCATACAATGAAAAAGAACACATACACTGCTTTATCCTAAAGAAGGCAAAAAGAGTGCTCCTGCAGCGACAGCTACACTTCTTGCAGCAACCAGAATTTCCTGACTTTCCTCCCTCCACACCAGCAAGCATCTCAAACCCCTCTACAACCCGTTACACCTCACGTTAAACCCGACGACCTTCCCCAGCTCCAGGCACCGGCGCTGTAGCTCTCCCAAGCAGGGTGCCTGCCCCGCAGCTCACTCTGCGGGTTCCCATCGCTGCCAGCCAGCCCTCGAGGTGTATTTACAGCCCCGACAAGAGGAGACCTTACTGCAAAAACTAATCGCCCAAACCACAACAGAAACAGGTTACAGGTTGGGTGGTTTGGTGGGGTTTGTTTGTTTTGTTTTTTTTTTAAATTTTGTTTGTTTCGTTGGCTTTTGCACATTTCTCTCACAAACAGAGTTTCTCCGACAAAAAAAAAAAAAAAACTCCCGCAGNAAAAAAAAATCCCGCAGGTCTTTGCAGGGAGGGCTTCCCGCTGCTCCCTCGGCGGCTCACCCCGGGGAAAAATTCCACCTCACACGCCCGCCGCATCCCGGACGGGGGAAGAACAGAAGCTCTCTCTGGCTCGGGGATCTCGGGAGAGGCAGCGGCGGCCCGGGGGGTTCCCCCGCACGCCACAGCACACCGGCAGCGGGGTACCTCTCCGGCAGGGGCTGCGGGGCGACCAACGGCCACCAGCCCGCGCCGAGGGGCAACCGAGGGGTGACAAACGGCCATCAGTCCACGCCGAGGGGCAACCAACCCCGCACCCCAACCCTACCCCGCGGTCCCCTGGCCCGGCGACCCAGTACCGCGCCAGGGTGCGAGGCACCGGAGCGGCCCCGGGCGCCACAGGAAAGTTGAGGCAGCCTCGGAGGTACCCGCAGGAGTCATCCCCTCCCTGTCTCCCGCTACTCGGCGGGTACTCACACGAAGACCCCGAAGAGCAGGACACGTATGCCGATCTCGATCGCCAGCTCCCGCATGGTGGGTCCCGGCGGGCTCCGGTGGGCTCCGGTAGCCCTTCGGCACCGCCTCTCATTCCCCGCGCGGGGCGGAGGCTCCCGGGGCGGCTCGGTCGCTTCACGCCGCCCGCCGGCAGCCCGCCCCGCCGCCCCGCGGGAGGGCGGCCGCCGCACAGAGCCCTGCCACGCTCAGCCCGGGTCCCTCCATGCCCCGCCTCAGCCTCCGCGGCTGCCCGCACCTCACGGCCGAGCTGTACGGGGAGCGGCGCTGCCGCCAGCCTGATACAGCCGCTACCGCGGCGGAACCGAGTGCCCGCAACCGGGGGAGGGTCCCGATGACTAACGCGGTGTTTCCCTCCCCACCCTGCGAGGGTGGGGGATCCTGGGGATTTCCCCTCCCCGCCCCCAAGGCTAGGGACGGGTCCCCGGTGCCCTTCGGTACCGCACGGGCGCGAAGCGATGCAGACAAAAGTGTTGCTCCCGTCTCATTTAACGCAACACTCCACCCATCCTCAGCTGGAAAGAAGTTAACCCGTTGGCTGTCGATGCCAAGGGCTGGCGTTGCGTCCCCCGGAGCTTCCTCACGGCACAGCTGGCGACACGCTGCGTTTCAGACCTCCTGGGTATGGAGGTGAGGAGCTGGGCTGGCGTTTGTGGCTTCCTCTCTGATACGGAATGAAACTGCACTGCCGAAATGATGGAGCAAGAGAAAATCGAGGGGGGGGGCGGGAGGGGTAGCACCGCTAGGCACAGGTGATAGCGGCTTTTCATATAGGATTAAACTGCTGGTAGTTTGTGCAATGGGCAATTACATCCCAGACATGCTGACACGCTACTTACATGTCTACATGCGTAAAGGACTAACGGCATTTGAGTACTTTCTGCAGTATGTATATAACAACCTTTCCACCCATTTAGACACTCGTGTCGTTTTAAACCCTACTTTTATTGTCAGTGCAACTAACCCTCCATGTCACTCCTGCTTCACTTGGTCAGATTCTGCCCAGTATGTGATACTATAGCCTAAATCTGCATTTAGTTGAGTGTCAGTTCATCCACAGAGCTGGGTCTGGCTCAGCAAACAGGCAGAGGAGGTAGTTACATGGGGCTGCCGATTGCTGGGATGGGAGAAAGGCAGCGAAACAACCACGGTTTAGTCTGTGATTCCTCCAGTCCATCCTTCATTCCTCCCAATAGTAAGCAAGCTCTGAGCCACCCTAATCCTTGTATTGCCTTAACCTAGTTTTGTGGAGTTCATTTAACTTCCTTTCTGCATGGAGGGATTGAATCGTGAACATATTTATTGTAAGAGAAGTTCAGCCTTAAACCACAAAATGCAGCAAAATAATTCATCTTTAAATGTAACTGTCTGCTTTCTAACTTTAACTATCTGCTTTCTTGTGGCCTTTGAAAGCGTGTCCTTCAGGAAAGTGTTCATAGCTATTAATACTGCACATAGATACAGAGCAACCGTCAGTATTGCAGTAGGGATCCAATTCATTTTACTACATGATTATTGCTAGAGAGGCTTTATTAAATCTATATACATCGTGCATCAGATGGAAGCTTTGAACTCTGAATTAACTACCATGTAGTAAAGCTTTTATTGATGACGTTTGTGGAAGATCAGAGGCAGAACCATCCATACTAACAGCATCTACATGTAGCTACACCAGTGCTGGATTTGTTGCAAGGAGGAGGACTGAACCCCAGGAAACACAGGTGTGTGACTGGCACCGGAAAGAGCATGTAAAATGTTGGTGTTACTTAAATGACATCTCTCTCTCCCTTGTCTGCCTTATTTCACTGATATTTAAGACAGAGTTTGTCAACTAGTTGTAGCCTGAATTTTAAAAAATAGGTGATTCTGTTTCAGCAAAGCTAAATTGTGAAATCTCCATATTAAACTGCTGGTGGTGATAACTATCCTGTTACAGAAGTTCCGTATTAAATTAACATTTGTATTAGTGCTTGGAATCATTCAATCGTGTTATCAGCAGGGCTAACAAACAATACTAAATTAGAAATTAAATAAAATTTGTCCTGCTGCAGCTATCTGCTTGCAATGTTCTGATTCTCCAATATGTATCAGCTGAGGGAGATTTATGAAACACAAATACTTCAGATTGATTTTTTTAAAAAAAACTAGATCTAGGTTGCAGCTGGCTGCTGAACAAAACTTGCTTTGACTTTTAAACCGAATGTGAGTTATAGTGATAATTGGCAAGGAAGAGATTTAAGGCTACATTATGACATTAAGCTCCAGCCCTGCAGCTGGAGTGGTGCAGAGTCACTGCGCTGCAGCACGTTCTCAGAGCAAAGCACAACAGCTCTGGGAAAAACCCAATTTCCTACTCATCCCATTCCTACAACACGCAGAGTAGGTGCTCCCAATGCTACTCATTGTCCTGTCTGTGACTGCAAAGGAGAGAGAACTGATCCTGCTCTAATGAAGGCAGCTATCAAGCCTTTTAGGTGGCTAGTTAGGTTTCTCAGCATTTTTCTCTCACAAGGATTAGCCACTATTTGCACCGACTCCAGCTGGGGAACAGAAAGGAGAAAACTACTCGAATCCTTTCCTCAGCTGTATACTTAAAGGAAAGGCTGAGCCACCTGCAGCCTACTTCTTAGTCCACAAAGAGATGTTCACAGGCAGAAAGAGCTGTGTAGCTGATACTGCTTTCCTAGAGGTTACAGCTCTTTACCAATGCAGCAGGATGCTTCTTACCTGCCTTGTGGTAAAACCTTGCAGCTCATGGTAAACCAAGTTTAAAAAAAGACTGATTTTTCCATCAAAGCAGATTAACTTTATCCTACCAAAAAGCTGTGGAAAAAAACCAAATTCGCAACAAAAGGAACATGATAAAAGCCTAAGTGGTAGTAGGAACCGCAACTGCTGTTCTTTTCTGACTGTTTCATAAGGGCTTGTACCACTCTGGGACAAAAAAATCTCACTAGAAATAATGATTTCTCATTCTTAGGTCTTGTAGTTTTGGAAGCTCTTGAATCCATGGAGTCAATCCTTAAGAAGGTTACAATAAAGTCTAACTATTTTAGTCTTACGTGGCCATGTATGCTGCTTAGTCACATAAAAATCACAGGTCCAGCCCAAAACATTTGTTAGACAACTCCCCCACCCCCATTTATATTTTTTTATGGTTTTGTGTCAGAGACAAGTACTACCTATAAGAATTGCTAGATCAGGCATTCTGAGGCTGCACAGGTGAAGAAAAGCTAACCTGTGAAGATTCACAGGTAGTGTTTCAAAAGTTGAAGAAAAATACTTTGATCCTAAGGAATACATCACCAGTTGGAGAGTTCATCTGTTTCAGAAGGGGAAGAGATAGCAGGTTTACTGTCTCTTTTTTTTTTTCTTGAGTGTTGTTCAACTTTTTCAGAATTCAGATTAATACTGTTAAACAACCCCCGTTTATCATTTCACTGAAAAAATTTGGAACATTGGAAGTCATATTTAAGCCCCACCGAAGTTGATAGGAATCTTTCTGCTGATTCAGGATGTTAAAGCCTGTCATATATCTTCAAAATGAAACAGCAAAATTATCCTGAAAAATTCCTATTGTTGTGCTTGCTCAAGAAGTTCCACTTTATATTTCACAAAATAGCTCATTGTTGTCATCATCAGAAAACAAATGATGTTTACTATTAGGATTTTACAGTCCTTCATTCTTGAGACACTTGTAGTGTTTACCTGTTGATTGAAAAAATGGCAAAATGAAATATCTCCTCCACTTTGTGTCCTCCCCTCCCCTTCCCTCCCATTCCCTCCCATTCTCTCCTCTCCCCTCTTCCCTCCTCTCCCCAAAAGAAGAATTTTGTGGATTTAGGCACTTTTCACAAGTCCAAGTTTTCATTATAAGGGTCACATATGGAAGGGTCTGCATCTGCAAGCTTGGGGGCCATCTGCATGATGTAACTAGCCCATTTCTGGAGTAAAGTCTTTCTCAGATTTCCTAACTCCGCCTCGGTGGGCAGAACACAATGGAGTTGATTGAGCTGCGCTCGAGTACACCTTACTCATGGGTTTAGGTGCCATACGTGTGCCGTCAGCCCTTTTACCCTAATGAGGCAGTAAATGGGCAATGACAGTATCAATGTCCCCATGCTACTCTCCTAATGTATTAAAAGTGTTGTCCCTGTGAGTAAGAAGGATGTCATAGTCCTGCTGAGGCAGCGGGACAGAAGGCAGCTTGCAACATGAGGACACAAGCACAACCTGAGGACTTCATCCTGTTCAGGCAGACCCTTTTGTGTGCCTTTATATAGATTTATATCCTAGAGAGAGAGAGATTTATATAGATTTAGGTGTCTGCTCCCAAGTCAGTCTTATTGATTCTGAGGTGACATTATTAACTATGTGAAACTCTTAAATTGAACTGGTGTCACCAGTTCACATAAGTCAGTGAGCGAGAGCCACAGTCTTTTACTTTTTTTTCCCTGAACTTTTTCCAAAACATTGTTGTTCCACAGCCCTCCTCTGTCTGTTATTCACAATTTTAGGTTACTTAACCTAAACCTAAACAATAAGGAATGAAGAGAATGGGAAATGTGGAACACATATAAGCACATCATTTATTTCTGAGAAAATCTCTATGTATATGTATGGGTACCTCATGGGAAATTCTTAAATCTGCATAAGTCATTTCTTAATTACTAGACCTCATTCCAAGCCTATATTTTTTGGTTATTAATTTCTATGATAAATAGCACATCGACAGGATGCTTTAGCTTGTTGTCCAGAGAAATGTTATGTTTGCCCTACATTGGTGGGTCAGATCTAGACAAACACTTCAGAATCATGTTATTTAACAGCAAAAATTGGCCATTATTTTGTGTTATTACCAAACTGCAGTTATTACCACTAATTATTGTTATTACTAATGAAATTAGGATTCCTTGAGATCTAAAAGACTCCCCAGGAAAGAAAGCTAAACATAGAACTTTATGATACTGTACAGAAATTTGTCTAGAATACTTGAAACAAGCATGCTGTTGATGGATCAAACTCTCTCTTACCCTTTATAACTTTACTGAGGCTTTTTCCTGATTAAATACCTCAATGTTGAAGCCATGAAATAACTGGTTATTATTACTCTTTAGATAAAGGGGAGTAGCTGAGAGAAGAAATCTTTGGTTTATATTTTTTTCACAATGACCCTGCTATTGTTGAAGTCAGCAGGAAGTGTACTCCAAGGAGGAGCCTTTCAGAAAGTAAGAATTATGCCTCCAGCAATTAATATCTTACACAAACATAGCTCAAATTTAGTGTTACCTCTAAGAGATACAGGCTTTTCATAGGACAAAGGAGGCAGAGCATTGATTCTTTGTAAACCCATGTAGGCAGTTTGGCATGAGCCCTAAACCAGCACATATATGTGAAATAATTTTGTATGTTTTAAGAATGATTCAAGTGGTGTTGATTAAAAATTGACAATTGTGTCAACTGTTCATAGTTCTGATGCAAAATCAGGTACAGCTTAGCAGCCACCTTTCATTTTGGAGTTATTTACACTCAGATTTGTCACAGGACAGAATACTGACCTGGGCTCAGATCCATTCAGATCATACACTGACATGTCTGGATGAACAAAACCTCCAGTTACCCATTGCCTAGGTCTGTAGAAAACCAGGTGGTTAAGCAAAAAGCACTAAAATCACTAAAATCAAGCCTGACATGACAGTTGACCAAAAGAAGAAATATCCTGGCCACTAAAGAAACCTATGGAGCACTGCTGGGCTTTGGAGAGTTCATAGAATCATAGGATGGTTAGAGTTGAAAGGGACCTTAAAGATCATCAAGTTCCAACCCCCCTGCCCAGGGAGGGACATCTGCCACTTAGACCACGTTGCTCAAAGCCCCATCCAGCCTGGCCTTGAACAATCCCAGGGATGGGGCTTCCACAACTTCTTTGGGCAACCTGTTCCAGTGTCTCACCACCCTCATAGTGAAGAATTTATTTCTAGTATCTAATTTAAATTCCCTTCTTTCAATTTAAAACCATTACCCCTTGTCCCATCACTAGACTCCTTGACAATGAGTACCTCTCCAGCTCTCCTGTGGGCTTCCTTCAGGACGTACTGGAAGGTCCTTTCAGATACTGGAAGGAGCTTGATCTACACTGCACACCAGACGCAGTGCACAGCCCTTGGCTGCAGATTGAGCACTAGACTAACTCCAAAGTCATGGAGGGTTTTATTAAGAATACCAGAGTCGAGACTGAGAACATTTTACTGGTTTTGTACATTTCTACAGAGATGTATGTGGCAGCTGGGAAGTTCCCATCATCGGTGGACTTGTTTGCTGTGCCACATGTACTGCTGATGATTTCTTTCCTAAGTATTGGTACTTTGATGGATAAAAGAAACTTCAGAGAATGAAGCTCGAAGGAATGAATTACCACAATCAGCATGTTGTAACCGTGCACATCTTAATTGCCCTAGATATCATATTTAAACATTTATAAAAGTGAATTGTTGATGTTTCTGTTTAGTTACTATACAAGTGCCTACAATTGGCCCATGATTGTGCCTAATTAAACAGTTCTTCTAAACGCTAACATATTGGCGTATTTCAGAAGTTGCCATTTAATTAAATTGTGTCAAGTATATAGGCTGAAAATTTATTAAGCTTGAATGTATGTGCTTGGAGCCATCGTGTGGCCCAGAACTACACTGCAACAAATATGCCACTGCCCACTTCAGGGCACGGGCAAATCTGGCTGGTACCCACTGCACCCTAGGCATCCCACCCTACCAAGGCAGCCAGCCCCGCAGACCCCACTTTAGCTCCTTTCAGTGGAATTCAGCTACTGAACCCTGGCTTATGTATTTCAAAATATGTCACTTATAACTGCTTGACTGCAATGGACAGGAACATAGTTTCAGCTGTCACACTATCGCATCTAATTATCATAATCTTGGTGAAATTTGATATGTGTAAATAATCAAATTCATGTATATAGGAAATTCAGATATGTATTATTTATGAGCCAATTGGAATTTGCAGCACTGTAGCTTTAGTACTCGATATACTATGTATATTGTTGTGAGGTTACAGCTGTAAAATGATCCCATAATAAACCTGTGATAAATTCAAGTCTTTAACATTTACAATATTTAGTATTCTTACACAGTATTTAATAGGAGACTGTGACTTATAGCAAACATCTATCTTTAATCATAAGAAACACTTCAAGCCAAGAATGGCCTTATTGACTTCAAGGAAATGGTTGCATAATTACATTTTTCTGTTGGTTGGGTTTTGGGTTGTTTTTTTTTTTTTTTTTTGCTTGTAAATGTAGTAGAAACTTGCCAACAGTTGCCACAGTCATTGCAAGTGACTCTTGGCACAAAAGGGAACATAATGAAACAAGACAATTAAATATAAGAGGAAAATGGAAGAACAAGCACAAACAACATGAGCGGTGCAAAACAAAATAAAATGGTCACTTCTTGGATTGGACAGAAGTTGCAAAACAAAGGCTCCAAAGTTTGAATATGGCCTAATGATTTAGTACTCAGCAATAATAAAGGACCATTTGTTCAGGTTTCACTTGGATTTTTTGAAACTACTGCCCATTTAATCTGGATCTTGTGCAACAAGGAGGCTGGAATATTGCTGCTACTCAGAGCAGGATTTTGTGCTGTCTGAGTCTATTGGAAATAGCCCTGGGAACAACAAAATGGGATGAGACAGTGTATTAATACAACTTCAGACTCCGCATTCCCCTTTTTACCTGCCATTTGTTGCACAGCCCTAGGAATCGGGCTCTGGTAATGACACACTCAAGTGCCCAGGGACTTGCACTGGGAGAACACTGTGTTCTGGTGGCCGTGCTCGCTGTGGCAGTATCTGGGAGCTTCAAGAACAACACATCAGGGGGTTCCCAGCAGGAACGATGTTTTGTTGCTGTTCTGCAGGCTTCCGCAGCCACCCATCATGTCAGTGATATGTAGGAGGAGAAACGTGATTTTCCGCTGGATGAGAATGAGACCGATTTTCAAGTTGTAGCTGTGGGCTACTGCAAAAGCGGTTTCTAAACCCAGGACTAGCCAACAACAACAGAGGCTTCATTCCTCTAAGTTCTGTGATGTTGTGAGGTTGCGTGCATTCACCCACATTGCAGCAAAAGGAGCAATCTACTTTACCCTCACATCAATGTCTTGCCTCACTGAATGCTGAACCGTCCAGTCAATAACTGCAGGAGTAGAAGAAACGTTTTCAAATCCATGGCTAATCAGGATACACCAATGATGTTTTGTCAGACACACAAGACAGGTCAGAGAAGGGCAGAAACATCCTGATTTGGTACCAGTTTCCATGAATACCACTGAAGTCAAACTGAAATTAGATTTGAACTCTTTATGCTACTTGTGACTAAGGTGGCAAAACCTTGTTCCCCAGCATGAACAGTAACCTGGGCCGTGTCCCCAGCAGCATGGCCAGATGGGCGAGGGAGGTGATTCTGTCCCTCTGTTCTGCTCTGCTGAGATCTCACCTGGAGTACTGTGTCCAGCTCTGGAGCCTTCAGCATATGAAAGACATTGACCTGATTGAGCTGGTCCAGAGGAGGCCACAAAAAGGATCAGAGGCTGGAGCACCTCTGGAGCACCTCTGCTGTGGGGACAGGCTGAGAGAGTTGGCTTTGTTCAGCCTGGAGAAGAGAAAGCTCCAGGGAGACTACATAGCAGCTTTCCAGTACAAAATAGGGGGCTTCTGAGACAGAAGGTGACAGACTTTTTAGCAGTGCCTGTTGTGATAGGGCAAGGGGTAATGGCTTTAAACTAAAAGAGGGTAGATTTAGACTATAAAGAAGAAAGACACCTTTTACAATGAGGGTGGTAAGACACTGGTCCAGGTTGCCCAGAGAGGTGGTTGATATCCCATCCCTGGAAACACTGAAGGTCAGGTTGGACAAGTCTCTGAGCCACCTGATGTAGCTGAAGATGTCCCTGCTCATTGCTGGGGGTTGGACTAGATGGCATTTAAAGGTCACTTCCCACCCAAACCATTCTATGATTCTAAGAGGAAGGACAAGGCACATGTCAAGGTGTATTAGCATTCAGATGACTAGAAACTGTACTCATAATTTCATTCTTTCCTTCAAGGTAAGCTGGAAAAGCCCGAGAGAGCTTAGTGTTGTTTATTTTTACCTGAGCCATACTGTAACAGTCTCAGTACTTCCTTTCATTTTCTTTGCCTTCTGTATTACCTATATTGAAAAAATCAGCAGCTCTGTAAATTGAGGACCTGGTTGGGTGTGTGTGCATGGGTTACTGCTAATTTTGCATATTTGGCCTCAATTCCTCAAAGTGAAGACTACTAATTAATTAAATGCAGTGGCTGAATCTGAGCTTGCAACATAAAGCAGTCTGTGTTCCAAGCCAACTTGATCAGCAGCTATTAATGTTGCCGAGCAGGGAACTATACACTCTTTATATAATAATCCTATAGTGCTGGCAAATCTAAATGCACTTCCCGGGTAAACCAGAGATTGCCTGCCATGTATAGGTGGAAAATGGTAATAGTTGTTGAGAACGATGAAGTAAAATGATAGACAGCTGATTTAAATTAGCTCCACTGAGCTTGGTGCCATCCTTGGCTGTAGCAATGTGGATGCTGGACACTCCAGGTACATAATCAATATTTAGGCTTCATTTGATAAGGCAAGTGTGTTTCCTCTTCGAAGTAGAAATAAGCAATTATGTCACTGGGTAATTTTCTCTGAGAAAGCCAAGGGTAAATATTAAATATTTATTTGGCTTTTAAAACTTACTATGAAATTTTATGTGTTAATTTGGAAATAACAGTAATTGAGTAAACTAGAGTAAAATGAGTTCATATGTATTTTACTTTCTACAATTGCAGATGGATTTTAATCAACTAGTTTTAAAGAATAAGCTTTTATACTTTTTGATGGTAGAAAGCAAGTTGTTTAACACTATGCTATACCAGTACTGCTGTGTCTAAATACTGACTGTTGAGCTGGTTTTGGCTAAAGGATCTCTTTCTGCTGTGCAAGTACCCACGAGAGGATCCTATTGTGGATTCAACCACAAATCACACACTTTTGAAAAGGATATCCCTTCAAACGAATTGAAATTGTGAGATTCCTGCAGAATTCCATATTCACAGAAATCAATTCCGCGGATTTATCATAACCAGTGTGGTACCACAGGAGAAATAATGATTAGCTACTTGTTGCTATGTTTTAGAAAATAACCTAATATTGTTCTGAATATTTAGTCTTCATGTTTAGTCTTCATGAAAAAAAAAAAAAGAACAGAGCATCTTTGTTAGCAATTCAGCCCACAAAAATAACAGGCTTTCTGTTAAGGTTTCCAAGGCTTTTAATGGAAGGCTTGACATGTTCTGTGCTCTTAATTTGTTCTAGAGGAAATATTTAACTTAACTTCATTGGAAGTGGGGTACAAGAAAGCAGTAGGTACTTACCAGAGTTAAGTTAGAGGCCCTTCACTGGGCTGGCACTGTAAAGTTGTAGCTATACATTAGTTAAAATTATTTAAAATATTCTTCATATTATACAGTTTTAATTAAGCACACTGGAAAATTCCTGTGTAAGTAATAAAGCTCTTTTTATTTTCTTCTTCCATTAGAATTACTTCCCTGATTATTCTGAGAGATATTTTTTTTCCCTTTTCCTACTGATTTTTTTTTTTTATTTAAAAGGGTACTACAAACGAAAGAGAATTGCTACTTTTAGAGAAAGATATGAAAAAAAAGATGTCTTCAACTGTCTATTTATGCAATTTTCACTTGAATAATTCATCCCTCTTTGGTCCCCAGTGTTAATGATAATGTATGAATGTGATAAGTAATCAGTTATGCTGGATTTGTGTTGAATATGGCTAAAAAAGAATACTTGAACACATCAGACTGCTTTCTAATTATTAAAATTCCTAAATGAATTTTCTTTTCTCAGGATCCTCAGTCTTCTTGTTTTGTCTTCCAGTCTTGTAATTTCTTTACTAGTGGGCTATTACAAGTTATCTTTCAAAAAACTCATCTTGTTTTCTGCTAGTGAATAATACTGAGGATTTTCTAAACAGTGGACATGAAATATTCATTACTTGTATATACCAAAATAGAAAGTTAAATTTAATAATAATAATAATAATGAAGAAAAATTCACATTATCTTTTTCTTAGGTGGTTCCAAAACTGTGAATCCCCATTTTGCCCAACATTCTTGAAATTTTGAGGTTTTTTATTATTTGGTTGAGTTTGTTTGTTTGTTTGTTATGGTTTGTTTGGGCTTTTTATATACTAACATTCCATCCAGTTTCCTACACTTCGGTGGAATAAATTGAATGAATGAATTCTTGAAGTCAAACGACAAGTTCAATTACTCTTTATTTTCACTCCCCCGTTATTTTCTGATTCTCTTTTCCCATGCCTGTTCTGATTCTTCCCTTTCCCTCTTCTTCTCCAATCTTTTTGGTTTCTTTTCCTCCTTCAAAGGGTTACACCTTTTCCCAGCCCCATTTTCTCACTCCAGAAAATCAAAACCTATTTACCAGGCTGAAGTATAGGCCCTGGTGGAGAAAAGGGATAAAGGTTTTAATGTTGGCATTAACACAGTTAGTAGGAGTGATCCTTTTCATGCTCAATAACTGGAATTGAGAGAAGTTTAGATTTATAGTGGTAGAAAAATATCAAAGCATTCTCACATCAATATAATCCAAAAATAACCTCAATTTCTCATTATTCCTGATGTGACTATGACTTGTCCTCCTTTGTAATTTTCTGCAAGAATAATGAGGAGTTGAAAGGCTATGTCTCTAATAGATGCAGTCTCTAATACAGGCAGTGAAAAAAGAAGTTACTTAGAATTACAGTAGCAAACAAAGGGTTCAACAATGTAGTGGAGGAAGCCACTTTTGAACAAGGGAGTCTGGTTGTGATTTATTTTAGCACTCTTTTCAGTCCATGGATTTGGCTGAAACATCCCATCATTCCTTACAGGATGAGGTCCTTTAGATGCTAGCCCAGAAAACATCGTTTGGGGTTGTTATTTCCTTGCTTTTAAAGGAAGCATCTGGATATACCATGAAGTTAATATTTCATGGTATATTTGTTATGGTGTAAGTGTTTAGATATTATTTTTAATAAGAAGGCATTAGCTGCAGTTTGACAAGCTATTTATTCATTGACATGCCAGTGAATCTTCAGAGGTCTCCAAATCACGAATCACAGAATCATAGATTCCAAAGTACTTTCAATGTTCCAACTTATTTGTTGTTGTGATTTTATGACACAATAATTGCATAATTTAATTATTGTGATGATCCAATTAGTGACTTTTTGAGAAGGACATTAAGGTTTATGTTTACCAGGTTAAATTTAAACTTACATGATTAGAGTGACAAAAAGCATAATCTCTGTTTACTGTAAACCTAGATAATAAAGTAATGGGAAGGTTCACAATCATTTTATAGGTATAAAAGTTGCATTTTTCCATCTGCAAGTATTCGTAGGTCATGAACACTGGATACTAGATCATAATTTTATTTTCAGTGAATGAGGGCACAATAGTTTTCTGCACCTGTATGAGATTCGTAGACCTGTCAGAAAGAGAAATTTGTAACTTTGGTTTACCAGGGATAATTTGAGGTGAAAGTGCTGTGCTGGAGCACTTAGTCTTTGAAAAAATGAGAATGTGCCACCTGCTGTCTAAGCAGATGCTGTAGTAACAGTAATCCAAATTAGCCCAGTTTCAGTTGATATCCAAAGCACTTTCAAAAAGTCACGCAGAGCAGTCTTTTTGCAAGAAAGGAAGAGTTCACTGGTTTCCAGCTCTGAAGGTATCAGTGGGGAATCTGAGTCCTCCTTTTGTCCTCCAACAGTTAGTCACAAGATGTGGGCACACATCTTTGCATCACACACACCATGGAAAAGAGTCCACAGCACAAGTGAGAAATCCGTTTTTCTTAATTGTGGCACAGAGCAGCAGCTTTTTAAAAAAATTTTACATGTCTTTCAAGCTCTCTGCAGAATACGAGCAATGCTAAACTGTTGTCAAGAGAACAGAAAAGTAAGGCTAAAGCTTTGTGAGTCTGCCTTCTTGCCAATAAACCTATTACAGCAACTTATTTTGTATCTAGAGACAGAAAATAAGGCTCAGAAAACATATGAGCAACCAGTCTGGTTGTTTAAAGCGGCTGATTCACTCTTTGAAATGTAAAGTGCCTTGAATAAATAAATAAAAAAAAAAAAAAAAAGAGGCATCAAAAATCAGATCTTTTTTTAAAAATTGTATTTCTGTATACATGATAATGATACATGCAGCTAAAAATGAGAGACTGAAAGAGAAAGAGACTTAAGTTCAGCTTCTGAGGTGTAATTGTATATTGCCATTACACCTTGCAATTGTAATTGAGTCAATCCAGTTCTCCTTTTGGTAGTAAACTGGCTTTGAGTTCCAATAGCAAAGCAGATGGGAGGCTGCCCCTGCAGCAGGCAGATTTTAAGTCATGGTGTAGTGATAAAAACTCTGAAGGCTGTCATCAAATAAGTAGAATCAAGTCCCAACGAGAGATGGAGTTGGCAGAAGCCACATTTTACCTCAGCAAGTCTGTGTAGCTAAATGCAGGGGTCACTTCAAAAATGAAAGGGGAGTTGATGGGATGCTGAAATGATTTTATATTTCCTACAACATTTCTTGAGCAAATAAGAGAAGCTCAGAAACTCTCAAACTATTAATTTCAGGCTTAGGCAGAAATGGAAAATCTTAGGGTCAAGGTGATGTGCTTTCAGCTGTGATTATGTCAGTGGAGCCTCTGCAAAGGAAAAACAAGT
Source organism: Nycticryphes semicollaris (assembly GCA_013400055.1). NCBI lineage: Eukaryota > Metazoa > Chordata > Aves > Charadriiformes > Rostratulidae > Nycticryphes > Nycticryphes semicollaris. The sequence continues at coordinate 203,715 of VXBJ01003891.1, read as the reverse complement.
TACGTGGTAAACAAAGGGGATCACAGCAGAGCAAAGTCCTACTGTAACATCTGTGTCTATCTTTTAACCATTCTGGAGTTCTTTTCATGAGGAATGTCCTGGGGGAAAGTTTTGAAAGCAGGGCAGTATTCTTGTCCTTACTATTATGTGTTACATGTTTATATATGTTAACAGGTAGCCCAGGCTACTGGGAGTGGGGTTGTAGCTTGAACCGCTGCTGAGAATTTGATCTCTGTTGTGTATATTTGGGGGATTATTCCAGAGTGCATCTAGGCTGGTGCCCTAAATTGAATGCCTCTGAGGGCATTCATTAGATGAGTTTTTATTAAGAATTTCACTAGATGAGTTTTCCACTTTCCAGATTAGGTGGATCTTCCAGTTAGTTCCATCAAAAGAAAACCCAGTTTCTGTACTCTGAGACGCAATGGCATCAACCACAACATGGTAAATGGAAACGATCATGAGATTCTCTCAAGGGGCTCACTCCCAGTGCTAATGCACTAATGAGGAGGCACCATCTGCGATATTGAGACCAGTAAATGCCTATGTACCGATTTGGGGTCCCAAACCTCAGAAGCGATTCATCGCTCCACTGGGGTGCCTAGCAGGTTCTTCACTGGAGCTGGCTTGGGTACATTTCAGATCCTTTTGCTATGATGATCTTTTGCTGACTTCATCCACTCTTCCGCAAAAAAACATGCAAGGGACCAGACAGGGATACCACAGACAGTCCAACAGAGGTATTTTTCCAGTCACTAGGCTAACAGCTATGATCAAGCACATTCTTCTTCCCTGAATCCCTTTTCCTGTATTTATGCATTGACGAAATGATAATATGAATGCTAAAATAAATGTCTGAGCCAGCTTGTGTAACTATGTGAAGTCCACAAAAAAGAAACATTTCTCTTCATTTATGTTTGTACTTCCTATGTTTTGTTTTTATAGTGGTTTGCTTCTGAAAAGAGAATGCCTTCATAGTGAAGAAGAGGCAAGAAGCAGACCAGGAAATGGGAAACAAATTCCGGTGCTATGCACAGGTTAATTCCTATTTTCCATTTTCCATCTAATTTTGTTCAAACAGCATGGTTACTGTTTAGCACTGTAACTGCAGCAAAAACTGAGGTGAGTAATAAAAGCAGATGTTTGCAAGGATTAATTTAGATCCCCTGTTGCTCAATACATATCGATTCTGCTTAGAATTTAGTAACTACAGATAAGCAGGGCCTATACAGCCTAAGGAAAGCAAAAGACACCCAGGCATATGGAACAAAATACCTCTGGCTGAGATTAACTTCCATATGGTATGGGAATTTGTAGCATACAGTGGCAAGAATACCTCGAATGAAGGGGAACCGATCTGGAAGATCCTACAGCATTTTACTGTTGAGCCAGCTACAAATCATCAGTTCTGGAATCCAGAAAGGAAGCAAATACTTCTGTGTGCAACTAACATTTTTTATCATCTAGTAAAAAAAAATAATAATAAAATCCCAGTAATCTTTGTTCTACAATGGTCAGAGACCTGTATGATAATGAAATATGCAGCAACTACCAAGATTCTCTCTTTTACAAAAGGGAAAGTCATGCTCAACTGCAGAGAGGTTAAAGTGACAGGGCAGAAGGGGCTCGAGACATGAGGGAATCTCTCAGAGGGGTTTAACTAAAGCCCTGGATTCAGGGTCCAAGTCTCTGAAAGAAGATGGAAACAAATTCTGCTCTAACGAGTTCTAATCCAATTATAAATGGCAGCTTCTGCTCAGTCATGAAATTACATATGGCAGGTGCAAGCAATACGTTGGGGTTTTAAATTCTCTGGATTTGGTCTACACATGAAAAAAACATCCTTATTACTTCTTTTTATGAGATCCACCTCTGGTACCTGATGCTTAATGATCAGTGAGATACAAAACATCAGTTACTGCTACAAAAGGGAGCACAAACAAGCCATGTTACTCTGCTGGTTTACACCTCCTGTGGCTGCTAGACTAAACCTAGGAAATGCCTCTCCTTTGCCATATTAAAGGTACAGATTATAGGAAGCACATTTTCAGTAATTACTCTGTGCGTGTTGGCTCTGTGCTCTTAGTGCTTTTGAAGTAAAGCCTCTTGCATGTATTCATAACTTAATTCCTTACTAAGACCCCTCAGATCTGTGTCAATGAATAGCTTCTTAAGATGTTGCTATTTGAAAAAAGGCCTTTGACTTTTCAAACAAGAATATATTTTAAAAATACATTGAAGAATGCTTTCATTTCATGTTTGTGGGACTCGGTGAGATGGGAGGGGAAAGGCGTTTTCTCCCCAGTGTTTCTAACTTTTACCATGTTTGAAAATGCACCAGTAAACAAAACAACCTACCTAAAATGCTTTAACAGTTGCTAAAATGTTTCTATCTTTTTGTCCCCTCCTGCACTAACCCACACATATTTGAATGATCTTTGTGGAAAAGTCAGCTGAAATATAACAGAAAATCATGTGCCTTTTATGCTATTGTGCAAGATAAATTTCACAGGAAATTCTGTGGTGTCTCTTCCCCTTAGCGTATTTTGCTACTTTATAAATAATCTTTGTACATATCTATTCCATTTCTATGCTACACAAGTCCAGAATAAAAAGCCTTAAGCCTTTATTCAGTTTTTTTGCACTTCACTTTTGCACTTGTGACAGATTGGATATTGTACAGCAGTTAATAAACTAATAAGCTAAATATAACAGGAAAATACATAATACATTCTATTGTTAGCATTATTTATCAATCCCATTACAAACAGCTCTTAGGGAATAAAATTAAATCAGTGTTGGTGTCTTATATGGTGTTCATATAATAAGGAACAGTCCTGGTCCAGGAAGTTTACATCTATGTTGGCAGGTCAGAGAAGTGAAGGATTGCTATACTGGTGTCAGGTATAAAAAGGGCCAGTCCGAAAAGCAGTTTTCATTCAAGCCCTGTTGACTTGCCTGGAAAATGGCATCCTAAAAAAACTCTAGCTCTGAATGTTTATCCAAGAATCTCAATTCAACATGGTATTCATATCACCTCAACTTGTCATTCATATGTTGTGTAAATTCAAAATGGTCATTTACACTCCCTTTATAGTCAGTATAGAGAGAGTAGCATCTTCAGAATGGAAGTCATCCTGTTTATTTTTGGCACATATTTTACAATGGGATAAATTGCTTTATGGTAATATGGTTGAGTATAATGTTATTCAGGAATATAAAAATAAAGGCAGATGAACAGAAGCTAATTAAAATATTTGAAGACTTTAGTTCTCATGAGAGTTAAAATGTTTTCTAATTTTGTCATTTTTTTGTGAATTCACTTTTGCTTTGTTTTAAGCAATTCTGACAACATTTGTTTGTAGGGCTTAAAAACAATCCCACTTCGAGCCATATTTAAAAATATGCATGGTTTTTTTTCAAAGAAGTCATCTAAACCATAAGTTCATTAAACTCCAATCACTCTAATCACATATACAAGATATTATATGCTACCTGGTCTCATGAGCTTGGCACTAAGCATGACATTGCATTCAAAAGACATTTTTCAAGCTGATTTACAACCTCTTGAAAGAGAATGCAGTCAAGCCTTGAGACTTCTGCTGTAGCCCTGATTTTAGCAGATCCCCAGCGTTATTAGCTTTAAGTATACAAAGGTTATTTCACAAGTCAGCAGTAATGATTAAATGCTGCTGTAAAAGAAGGTAGAATTTTAAGAGACCACTAAAATTCTTTTTGAAGATTGCTCTTTTTGACATCAGTCAACCCCTTCTCTGGCAGAGGCAGAATTTCAGTTTTAAAACTTAAGCAATCACTGCTTTTCCTAACTTGTTGCTAAGTTCACAGCCCCTGTTTCTCACCAGGAGCCCCAGCTTGCTACAAATGAACATAAGCCTCTATTCAGGAACTCTTTCTTTCAAAATCAATACAACATAAATGTGCAGCAGCACCAGGCAGACTTTTCCAAACAACCTGATACTTGTTACTCATTTGGAAGATGTTATTTTAGGATCCTTAAATCAGAAGGGAAAAAAAACAAAATTAAAAATGTGCCTCTTCTTTTGACACTGCCTATCTCCTTGTCCTGTACTCCAAAATCTTCAACTCTGTCTCTGTTATGTTCAAAAAGTTTCTCTATTTTCCTGACGTATTAATTCTTCCATTCTGAGTGGCAGTCATGCAGTTTTCAGAGGTTCTGTTCTTGTCTGCCAAAGGCTAAAAATATGTCTGGTCACCAGTGCATCCAAGGTAATCCTATTCATATGTTGATGGTCCTTGAAAAGCCCTTCATTCCATCCTGGCAACGTCTACAAGTTACCTAATTCCCTTCAATTCTGCTTCTCTAGAATAGAAATTTTCCCTTAGTCTTGACAGCAGTAAGTGGGTAAAATGAGCCAATGTTGCAACGTTCAAAAAGATGAATGGATAGAATGAACCATATCCATCTTTCGTGAGAGTAATGCTAAAATTCACCATCCTGTCCCATAGCTACTTAAAAACAATGCCACTGGTTTTAAAATAGTGAATTTTTTAACACAGAAGCTTGGATTCTTTTATATTCACACCACAGCCACCCTTACTTTCAAGTGGAGGTTTATAGACTCTGCCCTAGTGTGGAACTAGCCCTAGCATGGTGCAGTGAGGGGGCAGCAAGGGACACGAACAAAGAGAAACGAAAGTTACTTTGATATTGGAATATTAATTCCTGAACTCTAATGCTCAGTATTTGGCTTTTAATTAAAAAAGAAAAAAATTTGCTGAAATGTAAGAAGATCCTGAGCACACCCTCTCCCTTCCAGGGACCTTCCCACTGGGAGAGGTCCCAGAGCCTGCTGCAGCCTGCTGCAGCCATCCCCTGTCCCTGGGAGCTGCCTGGTGCTCAGGCCTGGTATCATCCACACCTCCTGCTGCACCACAGCCACCCTCGCTGCACCCTGACAAACTGTGGTCACACAGTAAAAAACATAGTCACTTTACAAAAGACAAGACCGTGTTGTGTAAAAATGCAATTCAGGATATAGCTCTGAAGAAAATTAGTTGTGGTACACCCACAAGTAAGCCTAACCTTTTAGCTCTGATAAATCATTGCAGAAACTGGTGTTAAAAAACTTATAGTATTACCAGAAACACGTATTGAACTGCCTACAGGCTCCAAATGGTTTCTTCCTAAAGAAGAAACCGGCAGCAACGTTACATAATTCAGCAATTTTCCACATGTAAGCTTCTGTTCTGTTCATCCTTCCCTTGCCACGGAGTGAGACTGTGTCAGAAAACATTTGGATCCCACAAAAGTGAACATGGGTCATGAATTATTGAAGACAAATATTAATATCTACAGAATGAATAATATAAATTGAGGCAAAGTCTCATTGTTTTTCAAACCTCCTCTGTAACTTGACTCATTGCTTTTTGCATGTGAGATTATACTCATGTAGTCTATATTACAACCAACTGAATATTATTTTCACATGTCGANTTTTTTTTTTTTTATATATACTTCAGATTAGCTCCATGGAATCCACTAGAGCAGGAGTCATTATTTTTCCTGGTGGATCAGAGATGAGTTTTAAATATCCCTAAAGTTCTAGACAGAGGAAATTTATAAAACATTACTTTTGGAAGGTAAAAAGAAGTGAAACCGTGACAATCAGTCTAAATCCTTTTTTGGTTGGCAGCAGGTGCTATTGTAGTGATAAGCACCTGAGGAAAGTGAGAAGATAAAAAGAAGTTAGAAAAAGGGAGCTCCAGGATGTCAGGAGGTGACAAGGCTGAGTGATAGTACATTTGTTAATAGTGACATTAAAGCTTTCTGCTTTGTCACATACAGCTCTAGAAGCAGGACTATGTGATAGCTTCCCAATGCAGTCTTTTGGGCTCTTCATGGAGATATAAACCTCTCAGAAAAACTACCATCACTGTGGATTTAAACTTTTGGCAAGCATTCCAGGAAAGAAATTTTGGTAAGGAAGTAAATTGTGTACGTACTGAATGAGCAAATAAAGAAACACATTTTTAGAACCATATGTGCTGGTACAGCAGAGCAGAGAAGTTGTCACATATGGATATATATTTGTATTAGACTTTTCTCTTCAAATTACACTATACCTCTGGTTTTCAGAATGTGTGCTGCATTTTGTAGTGTTGCCTAGAAAGTGAAAAGCAGACCATGATCAAATTATTTCATGCGCTACATCTAGAATCTGTGATTGTCTCTCCTTCAAGCAGCAGTATGAATATGGAAAAGGCTGAGATGGTGCAAGGTGGTGTTCCTCTTGGGTGTGAAACTTCTCAGGTCCTTCAGGTTGGCACATAACAGAGGTTGGACCCAGTTACAACAGGTGTTTCTGGAGCACAGTAATCTGAAAACAGGAAAGTGTTATGTTTCCATCAACAGAAATGTAAACATTTTTATTTGAAGGAATTTTCTAAAATCAGAGTTAACAGAGGGGTTTAATTTACTCTACTTTAAAAGTGAGGATTCTGATGAGAACTCCAGCTGAGGTTTTCCTGTTCCATGGGGGGTAATCAAGAATTCTAAAGAATGCAGATTTGAACAGTACTAGATACATAGGTTGTCAAAATCAGATTGGATGGGACTTTGAGCAACCTGATCTAGTGAAAGATGTCCATGCTCACGGCTGGGGGTTGCACTAGATGATCTTTTCTTTAAAGGTCCCTTCCAACACAAACCATTCTATGGTTCTATGTTTCTATGATTGGACTAAGTGCCCTTAGGTTACGCTGCCTTTTGAAGCCTAGAAATTCTTCTAAATTGCTCTCTTATACTCAGACACAAGTCCACGTTTCTAATGGAATCAGCATGCAAAGGCTGTTTCAAAATTGTCTCAGAAGAAAACAACAAATCAACCTAAGCCAGTTTTGTTACCAATAGGGACTATCTCATCCTTCCTCTTCATCCTACTTCCACATAATTACCCCTAAACTATTGTTAGTGTTATATGGCCCACAGGGTAAATTCAGTCATTTCACTATTCAAATGAAAACGAACCATTTAATTTTTGGAGGTTACATTTTCAGTCTGATGACGCATGCAGAACTGCATGAATACTAATGCTTGCTCAAAGGAACAAGAGGGAACTCGCAGCTGGAGGAGGTCAAGTTAGATAATCCCTTGAGATGATGAACCCATTATGAAACTGCACCCTGATATTCTTAAAAATTCCTTTATTCTGAATAGTAAAGCTTTGAAATATTGTGCATAATACATAGCAATTTCATATCCACAGAAAATTTCAACTAAATAATTTCTAAAAAACAAGAGATTTTAACACAGAGATTCAATCATTATATCTTTCATTAAAGAAGTGGTAAGATAGTCTGCTCTGTACCACCTTGCATCAGAGCCAGATGTAAAACATACGGCTGCATATTCCGATTCAGGAAGCATTTAAATTTTTATGTAGCTTGATTACTGTTAAAAAGTGTTATGAAAATGGGTAGTGCTTGATGGACATACTGGCTGATTATGTTTGCACAATGACTGTGTAGACTCGCTGTAGTATGATCAAAATGCATAAATGCAAAGACGAATACAATTTCCCGAAGTGCAGTGAAAAAGTACAAATAATATTTAAAGTAAAACCTTCAACTCCCAGCCCTAACTATACTGTGGATAAAGAAAAATACAATAGTTGCTCCAGCATGCTGAAGATTTAACTTTTCTACTACCAAAAAAAATATTTAAAGTAACTTTTCTTTGTAATTTACTTAATGTAAGCACATAATGCCTTCCCACCTGGTTTTAAAAATACACTAGCTTCGTTTTTTTTTCTCCTGCCTTAAGTCTCTACATTATAAAATGATGAAGCTATTGACTTTCTTTCTGCAGTGTAGAGGTGAACCTAAAAAAAATTAAGAAATTCAACACCATAATGTTCTGTGCTGGTCCACTTTTCTGTTGCTCAAATGAAAGTAGATAAATGTATGTAACCAACTCAGCCCTCAGTAACGACACTACCCAAAAAAATGTTTAGGACCCACAAAAATGGAATTAGTCTTTGAGTTATTGGAAGTCAATGCTCTTCAAACCTCGCTAGCTACCTCCATAACAAACAAACTAATAAAAAAGTGTGCGTACAACATTTTGACAATGAGCTATAAAAGGTACTTTATAGCAAAACTGAAATGGAAAATTAATCCCATAGCCAAAGTGCACTGATTAAATTCCAGGAGAATACTCTGTATTCTGTATAGAGTATAGGTCCTTGAAATACAATACCTCTGATAATTGCACTATTTGCCTGTTCCTATTTTGAAAAATCCCTCTATACCCTCTGATATATTTTCTCTTTTGTTGCAATTAATGATGGAGCTCTGTAAAGATTTTCTTGTAACACGCACTAGTACAGTGGATATAGATCTCCCTGAATCAAGATAAATGTTTTCTAGCATCTGTTTCTAAGCTGCAGTTTCTTTGGAGAAGTGGGATGAATCTGGGTCTTTATAGTAGCTGAGCAGAGTGGGCAGATGAGCTGATCACTGAAAACAGATTTTCTTGTTTGGTTTTTGCAGTACAAAGGCAAAGCACATAAGAAAATGCAACAGTTCAAGAGATGCTTCTGTCTCTGTGATATACAGTAAGTTATACAAGGAATATTTCAGTGAAGATTGCTGATTTCAATCAATTGTTCCTTTGACCACCTGCATGGTTGGAATTCAAGATTAAGTGTGTTGGATTCCAATGGACAGACAGCAATATGTTATATTCCTGTGTAGAGGAAATCTCTGTTTCTGCCCCCAAACAACATATGCCGTTTCAGGTCTACAGGCAAAAAGGGTAATAGAATGACTGAAGGAGGAAGAAAAGGAGAGGCCAGTACACTGACAAGCCCATCAGCTTTTTAGCATGGTGCTAGCAGGGTAAATGCAAATTCTTGTCCCTTTTCATGAGAATTAGGGGACTAGTTTCCCTCTAAGACAACATTTTATTGTGGCTTAGAATTTCCTTGTGCTGATCCTTCACCAGCATAATTTATGAATTCCTGTGCACTGGTAATCTCAGACCTCATGTCTGCAGGAACCACAGCTTTGCTAGAAATAGTGTACGATTCCCCAAAAGCAGAGCTGTTTCTATTTATCCATTCAGTTATTCCCTCAAACTTCCCCAGCAATTCCTTCAGCTCTGCAGTTCATCTTTCCTAGTACCTTTCCCCCTTTGAATTCCATTTGGCTCAGTACTTACTGATTTACTAGGAAAATTTTGACTTAGCTCCTCATAGAACAGGTCATCTATTCAAAAATCTCTCTTGATTTCCTGTTTATGTACATAGGCCTTTTTCCTACCTCAGTTTCCATTAATCTGGCAGTATCTCCTGATGTATCCCTTTGCCACTTCTTGTACATTCTCATTTCACAATCTGTGCATTGTTTGATATGTAGTCCCCACTTTTCCTCAGGAACTGTCTAACAATCATTTGCTTTTGGCTTCGGGAGTTTTTGTTTTGATTTGATGATTTTAACCTTAATTTTTTGCATGTAGTTTGGTTTTGTCATAGCCTTTTAGGAGGATTACCACCTACTGTGTGAATTTTAAGAGCTGAATATACTGCTGACTGTTTCATCTTTATCTATGTCAGTGTCTTCAACTTGATTCTTATGCTTTGCAACTCAGTAGAATTCTATATTTAAACAGTGTATCTTAATGTCCTTTGACACCTTGGAGTAAACTTTACAGCCCTTTATTTTTTGTCCTTCTCTCTTTTTGACTAACTTGTCAATTCTACCACAGAGGCTGTCAGGAGCTACACAAAGTACATGCATTTTGTGAATTAATACTTATAGACAGACAGTGGGATGTGAGTTTCATGAAATAGGTTTCATGCTAAATACAAAGTATTTGTGTGTTAAATTGTCCATCAATGCATCAAAGAATGACCTTTACTTGTTCATCTAGGCCATCAGTCTTAATTCACAAACCCAGCAACACCCTTAGACAGGAAAATTATGTAGTTAACCTCACACATAAATCTCCAGCGTAAAAATTAGGCATATGGGCTGAAGGATATTTTATCTTTCAGTTTCCTTTCTATAACATTCCACTATTAGGCTAGAAGAAATGGGGAACAGCTTGTAAATTCACAGGCCATCATCATAAATCCTTGCTGGAATTCAAATCCAGGCCAAAAAAAAATCTGTGACAGAAATATCTCACATTATTTGCTTAATTTTGCACAAATCTGTATACCAGTTTATTGAAGGCTTGCTGTCTGTTCTTGTGCTGTGGAGAGCCTGGGATTTAAGTGTCATGACAGTGCACAAGTAGCCTCAGCTCCCATCTCACAGCACATATTCTGGGGTTCCTGTATTTGTCTTTGATGAAAGAAGGCTGATTGTGCTTTCCTACAGAAAAGGAAAAGGGATCTAGAAGGAAACAGACCTCCTTAAAGCAGCATATAAATGCTGAAGGTCTGTAACGCTTTATGTTCTAACCCCATAATAATAAGATTGTTGCTTGTAGAGCACCTCCTGAAATACACGTTACTGCTGCTCAGCGTGCAGTCCCCACCCAAGGGCATTGGGAATGAGCTAAAGCACAGGCTGTGTACCCAAGAAATCACTACATGCATAAATGCTGTCAGCTTAAGGACTTTTACTTCTTGAATGGCTTATTCAGGGTTATGTCAGTAAAACAGAACTTCATTAGGAGACATCAAGGTGCTGTCCCATGCTGTCATGATTTACAGCTTATATTCAGAAAAGCGAGCAAGATGCAAAAATGGCTTTAAATCCTTTATGTTTTCCACCCTTAGATCTGGTCAGGAACCAATGTGGATTTTTTACCTGTAATTACAAGTTTAAATAAGTTCGAAAATTTGCTCTAAAACTTGCAGACAACTGACCTTTCAGAGATGTGGAGCTGACAGCCAGGGACTGGCAGAATGCAAGTTATATATCCATCCTGAACTGCCCCTGGCACAACTTGAGGCCGTTTCCTCTTGTCTTACCAATTGTTACTTGAGAGAAGAGACCGACACCCACCTCACTACAACCTCCTGCCAGGTATCTGTAGAGAGCAATATGCTCCTCAGGCTCCTTTTCACCAAATTAATTTTGTGATTTCCATTTCCATGCCTGTGCCTTTTCTTCCCATCCAAAAGGACCTGTCCATCCTTTCTCATCAGGTTCAGAAATCATTCCAGAGGTGGTGTTTCTAATTACAGGCATGCTATCTTCATATGTATACATTGCTGCAGCTCGCTCTTTCGTCTACCTTTGCTCCTCAGTACACTCTTAAGATGTTTAGTCTTAACTTACTCAAATTTTTACTGAGCTATTTAGAGAGCACTGGACAGATGTTAGCTGCAGAGTGACTCTAAGCTGATGCACAGTGTAATTGCTTTTCACAGTAGCAATGCTACATTTTCTCTTTCCATCCCAGAAAGAGTAACCTTCTTCCTTCTCCAGCTAAATCAGTAAAATCAATACTATTGTAATTTCACTGATTATCACGTTCTTGTCATTATGAAAGACTGCATTCTATGAAACTTCAGGACATGATAATCAATGCAAAGAACTCCTTATGTATTAGACTGATTCCCTGTTTTTCTGTAAGTAAACACAAACTCATAAACCGTTTATCTCATTCAATGCAAATTCCATTAGATTCTACAGGGAGTTTGGGCTCCATCTGCAAATGCAGCTGATTCTGCTTTCCTCATGTAGATCTGCTAACTCTATTTTCAGACAGCAGATTTAATGAGTGAAAATAAATTATTCAGGAATTAGGTTCACAGGAAAAGCTGGCTCAAAAATTGATCAATTTTATTGTTTCAGAAAGTTCATAAAGGTATCATTTTTTTTCCCCAACAGACACATCTCTCACCGAGATATTAACTGTAATGGAGCAGGCTAAATTATTAACATCTGTAAGATGGGCAGGCTTATCATGGTAAAATAGGTAAAATAGGTGAGCTGTGGAATCCATGGAGGGTCATCTATCGTAATGTACTAGATAACCTTCCCATACAAGCCCAAGCCTCTGATAAAGAGCTTTGCTTCCATAACTTGTGATAAATGCTGGAGTGTTAATAATCATAAGCTTGTTACTGAAGACAGAGAACATATTCCAAAACTAGATCTGGGCAGTAGCTGGAGAGACAAAATTTTAAGCTTTAAGGAAAAAAAAATATTCAAAATTGCCCATGAGGGAGAATAAAAGAGAGTTAGTTCTAGCAATGCCATTATAAAAATGGTTGTAAAAGCTGTGTAGGAAAAAAGTAATTTATTCTAAGACTACTAAATTAAGCAAAGGATCTAACAGGAAAATGGCTTTAGTAGTTGAAGTCTGAGGAGTTCCAGCAGCCCATAATGAATGTATTTCCAAAATTCTGAACTGTATTTTTCAATTATTAAATAAAAGAAAATATAAAAAAATATTCAGCAAGTATCTTGCAAGATCAAGCCAATGTGACCATTTTATTGTGCAAGAAATTTACTCTTTAGTGGAACTCGCAGATAAAGTAAAGCCCCACCAAACCATATACAGGCATGATTTACTATCTACTAGTAGCTGAAAAACCTTCAGTTACACCCCTTCGCTTTGGGTCACATACTGCTCTTTTTAATCAACAAGGTAGTAGAGAGAACCTGATTGTGGCAGAAGCTGTTTAAACCCTCATGTTAATGCTTGGATATCATTCCAAGCAGCTGTGGTAAACTGAAATGATTAATTGAGGTCATCTCAGTTGTTCACTCTCCAAAAATCAGATTCTGTTCTTTTCTTCATTAAAACATATAATTCTTTCTTTATGGGCAGAACTTCTGTATTATCTTTTTAGCTCTTAGCCTCCTCTTCAGTCCTTGTGTAAGCAGGACAATTTCAGAATGTGAAAGTTGGTGGTGTTTAGCATTTTGAATCATTGCTCTGATTTGGAATCCCAGATGTGCAAAACATACTATTGCTATTCCACCAGCTAGATTTAGCTTTACAGTTTCCGCCTTCTGTGGCTTCTAGAATTCTGAGGTCAGATTTCTTATTAAATTAATCCCCAAATCAGAGGGGATTTTTTGCTAAAGCTTCATGCAGAGCCTAATGGCACCAATGGAAAGATTTGGGTTTGTTTTGATTTTGAGAGGTTTTGTATTGCACCTATCCATAGAGACATCCTGTCCTGTTCTTCTGGCAAATGATGGCTCAACAAACAACTTGAACACACTACTGTTGAAATATCAGGGAAACTTATTCCCACAGATGTTCCAAAATTTGGGAGTTATTCCTCTGAAATAAACCCTTGACTGACTCTTTCTAGTACCAATTCTAACTGCTGGGTCTTATACAACCCATTAAATATCTCTTTTCTTGTCATTATAATGGCTTGCTTTTTTATTCTGTTCATTATGTATTTATTGTTTAGAAGATAACACTTTAATCTTTCCTTTCCCTCATTTCTAAGAGTTCAGTCATGCTTACACAGTACAAGCTTGATTTAATTTCTTAGACAGGGCCACAGGGAAATTGAGGAGGTGCCCTTCATTAGTCTCTCTTGTAATTATGTTTCTCGCCCTGCTTTCTAAAATAGCTCTTAGATGCCTTCAGTTCTGGGGCTGTTTTGAATCTGATCAGTGTCTTATTATCTGATATTTTTTAAAAACTGCTGAAACAGATAAACTAGCCTAACGTGGAGACTCCCCAGTGTGCATCCACTAATTTTCAGTATGAGATGGTGCAAGGAAATGCATAGAGTGGTGTATCAGTTCCAGGCTGGGTTTGGTTTCTTTGAATTTTGTGATATTACTGCCAGCAGATATACATTCAACCACTTAACAATAGCAATGCTTAACTCCATTGCACCCATTATAAGGACAGTATATACCTGATTACACAGGCAGAATCAATGTATAAATTTTCTAACACCTAGAACAGCTAAAATGTCCTTTTAGCTGGCTGATTGGCTTTTTTTATGGTATATGAGGGAGCCTGAGTTTTTTCTTAAATTGGCACAAATTTCCAGTCAATGCTTTATTTATCTTGTCTTCCCTTTGAACATAACCCCTCAGAAAAGCAGTCTGTTTCCCCTTGATGAGCAAATCTGATTTAGGAGAGTGTATCAGGGCAGAAATTCCTGAAAGTTATATGGCTGCACAGGATGACAGTCACAATCACGAATGCTAGGAGAGAGAGACTAAAAAGCAACGATGTTCCCTTAGTTGTGGTCTATACCAACTAGCTATTGGCAGCTATCAATCATTTACAAATGTTGGAAAACAAAAACCAACAGGATTTTCTTTTTCCTTTTCTGTGAGTTAGTCACTTCATTTTTCATCTTGCACAGTCCGGTTTTAATATAGCTGTCTGTTTCCAGGGTTAGTGTATTGCTATTTTCACAGCCAGGAATATCGCAAGAATCACTAGTCATGGTTTTTTCCTTGCGTATTAGTTTAGTCTAAACGAAACAAAAGAAATCCTGCTGGAGCATCAGTTCAACATTAGGAGCTAAGCTGACCATAAAGCGGGGGTTTCCATCTTTAGGGAAAATTCTGCTGCCAGTATAAAACATTTTTTTCCAGAATCCAAACCAACTATTTGAATCAGAAATGTCCAAAAAACCACAGCTTCTCAGTGAACCTGACATTTGAGAGCATTACTTTAATTGAGTATGTGCAATGGATTTCCAGGGATTTCTACAAAATACTCCCCATGCAGACTGGCTTAAAACTGCATCCTGAGGCATTTTATAATGAATCTCTTTTGGATCCTGTTTTGAATTCAAGAAGAGATCATTAAACCCAATCTGTTTTGAATACATTTCTGAAAATGTTTTTTTAGGTAGAAATAGCTATTAATAGCTCAAAAGAAGTGCCATTACTGGAAGTAGCTGGTAAATATTTATACATATAGCTTCTTTAAGTATTATATTGTCAACTTCACCATTGTATTCTAATAAACCAGAGACATTTCATCATAATAATTTAAAAATGCAATTGAAGATTGAAATGTATTGCAGGTAAAGCAGGAAGAAACATTTGCAATTTCTTACTAGCAAAACCAGAGCCTTTTTATGTTCAAAATAAAATTTTCCCTAATACTGAATTGTTAATTAAACAAGTTCTCAGTACAATGATTTAATGCAATGAAAATGCATGGGAACATGAGGGAAGTTGATGCTGATGTTTTCATAACAGCTAGCATTCTCTTTAATATTTTGTATGTTTTTAAAACAAGTTGTCAAGCTGTTTTGTAAATGCACTGTAACAACAATAAAAATACCATGGAAGCACTTGGGTAATGAGTGTCACACGTTGCTTAGAATGGGTTGACTTGGTAAGATCTAGTAAATTGTAGATTAAGACTGTAGAATTCCCTCAGTGTAAAAGCACTGACAGCTCTATAATTTGTGTCCTAACAGTGAGAAAATGGAAAGTAGCCTTTAAACTCTCACTTCACAGCCCCCCTTTTCCCCTGTTCCTCAGAAGATAATCTCTAAACGTTGCAGGGATTAGTCACATTCTACAAGGTTGTTTATATTTTCACTAAGTAACATGTTCTTGAATATTTGCTGTGCTTGAATGCAACTTAAAGTCAGAGCTACTAAATGTTTTGAAGAGAAGAGACCTCTTCAAAGATCTAACAAAGCTCGTTTGAGAAAACAGGGCAGGAATGTCTGGTCCCTGCGGTCAGGGAATCAGAACTGGATGAATGGAAACGTCTCTATAAATAAAACTGAATTAACTGGAGCAAAGCTACAGACAGAGCCCCTGAATAATTCCTGGTGTCTGGAAAAAAGTTTGCCTGAATATTATTTAGCAAATGGGGGAGGAGAAAAGACTGCGTGCAAAATGAACTCATTAATAGACATTCGCAATATGATAGGGAACTGAATTCATGAAATATTGCCTGAAGTTTGTGTCAGTGAGCTGTTAATATTATTTTAAACAGAAACATCAAGAGGAGAGAGTGTGCATAAAATTATAATATATGTGTATTAATAATATAAAATATTCATTAGCATACAGAAAATTAAAATAAGATAGCATCTAATTATTCTGTTTAACCTCTACTAATTAATCTCATTACTATAGTCAACATTTGCTTATAGATAACAGGAATTAACTGCAGTTATTTCCCCTTCTATGTTTAGGGGTAGCTGTGAAGTCACCAGAAAAAGAAATTTTGAAAGATCGGGTTTTCCCTGTATTTACAAATGGGTATTTCTAAGATGTCTTCAGGAAGAAGAAGGTAAGAGAGCAGTTGCCTGGAAGTACAGGAAATGAGCCTGGCTGGACGGCAGCATAAATGTGGCAAGTTCAGTTTTCGTGTGGATTTATTACCTTGTTATTTAGGAGGTCTGGAACCAAAGATATGGCTTAGAGCTTATAAAAGCAAGTTGGTTTTCATACTTTCCTCCTTCTATATGTTTAACAGGGATTCTGTACCTATTTTTTGGTCTGTACTTCAGTTATGCTATGTTTCAAAATGATTGATGCCCATGATCATCAGTATAGTCCAGTCAGAAAAGAGACATGAGTTAGGATTTAACAGCCCTAATCATTATGTAGAATAGACTCATCCTTGCTGCTGTTTGGTAGTGATTATCAAAAAATATGTCAGAACTCCATTAAAAATCTTCTTTAGTCAGGAATTTAAAAATTACCCACAAATGCAGTGGGTATTGAAACAGTACATCATAACTCAGCTTAATGAGGTCCCATAAATTTATATGTAACATGAAGATCCCTACCCAATGATTACCTTTTTCAACAGCAGCTCTGTACTTGTATCGTTCAAGAGAAACTGTTAAATCTAAAGATGATTTGAAAACTTGGTACAGTATCACACTTTAAATGTATTTTTACACACCAACAATTTCACAAACCTCATTCCAGTTTTCCATTCACTGAGTTATAAGAAAAGGTCCATCTTAGGCAAGAGACTTCACACTAAAAGCATTTTCACAATTTTTCAACATTTTTTCCTCGTGAAAAAT
Organism: Nycticryphes semicollaris; assembly: GCA_013400055.1. Lineage (NCBI taxonomy): Eukaryota > Metazoa > Chordata > Aves > Charadriiformes > Rostratulidae > Nycticryphes > Nycticryphes semicollaris. The sequence continues at coordinate 186,772 of VXBJ01003891.1, read as the reverse complement.
GCTGATTTGGCAAAATAGATAGGAGATGAAAGAATTCAGCATTCAAAATACTTATCATTACCCCTAAAACTTCTTGCTGTCTGTTGTATGCCTTCAAAAAGCTCTTGTTAAAGTTTGGATACTCCTTTCATTCTGAGGAGTAAAGAAAGAAGCAAATTCTGTTAGATGAAATCCAAAATTAATGCCAAAATTTGCCCTCGTTTGCTATGATTTAAATACATCCAGTCATTTCATTATCCCCAGCAGTGTAAGTAATGTCCTACTTTGCTCTGGATGGAATTAATTGCCACACAGCCTGGGAAGCGATTTGGGATCTTTGAATACACTATGCCAGATGCAAAAGCAAAAGGCAGATTGTTGCTGTGTCCTTTGAGAATCAGAAGCTAGGGAAATATTCATGTTCCATCAAAATATTTTTCTTCAATGCAAGAAAAAAGTTACTGCAAAATTAAGCTCTTGATGTATCAACTCTTTCAATGCAAAGAGAACTTCAAGGAAGTAATAGTATCACTGACTTCAGTGGAATTGTTAGTTTCCCGAATTCATCTATGAGTTTTTATGCTTTTTTTGGAGCAAAATCTTAGAGTTTTTTGCATCCTTCTTTCTCTGTATGAGGAAACCCTGGATTAGCTAATGTGTTCTATTGAAAATATAGTCATTGAGACATTGAAATCAATCAGCTCTGATTTAAACCTCAGTGATTGTAGAGTTTTATTTATGCTATGGTATGTAAAATTCGTGTGCAAGTTTTCTTAAGGATGCAGTGCTCATCAGCCATAAATGTCAACAAATATGTAATGTACTTCTCTGCTCCAGGAAGCTAGAACAGTGGCTTTGATTAAACAAATAAAATTGGCTAATTATTGATCTCTTACACAATTAAAGCTAAGTGGAACCTCTCTCATATCAGCAAACCTGTTCTGCTTTCTCCAGTAAGGGAATATTACATGCATCTCAGGCAGCCACAGCAAGACCTAAGGAATCAAAGAGGAAAAATATTCCTCAGAAAACACCATCTGTTACCAGCCTAGAAGAGGACTTGTAATTTGTGAAAAACTCCAGAGTACTGTCTGAAAGGGTGCTGCTTATGTTAATCTCTTACTGTTTCCAAACACTTCCTATAAGCATTTCACTTTCATCTGGAACACGATTACTGATGCGTTGTGGTCTGCTCTTTAACAGCAGAGACAGCAGCGAGCTATTGACAGAGAAAAAAAGGGGACTCATCAACTAAGTCCATGTGCTGTCCAGAAGGCTCAAGACAAAGCATAAGGAAACCCAGGACAAAGCAACCAACGCCTCTTATTTCTAATAGGAAATTTAAAAAAGCAGAAATAATAAGGCAGGTTTTGAGTGTATATTCATAGCAGTTAAAGATACAATGAAAACTCATTAATGTGGGAACGGAGCAGTGTGATGCCAGCCAAGAACTTTCCAAGACAAAGATCAAAGGGAGAACAAATACTTTAAGGCACCGGACTGAGGTGGACTGTCAAGTCGGCAATGGCTGGAGATGAGCCTCTTACAGAAGTACATGTGCTGCAATTATTGTCTGTTTTCCAGTCTTAATTCAAGAGTTGGAATGAATTGATTTGAAATGAATCTATTAAAACCTGTAAGAATAAACTAAGATGTAGACAAGGAGATGTAGACGAGCAGAACAAGGGCAGCTTTTTAATAAGTTTTTGTGTGTGTGTGTGCAATGAGTCTGGCTAAACTAACTTGTTGACAAGTATATTTTTTCAAGTTACTTTAATCAGCAACTTCCACAGCTTCCTAAAAGCAGGAATACCTCAATACTCAAAAGTACTAATAAATGCCTAACATCATTACGTTCTTTTGTTTGACAGAGAAGAAAGGAAACACATCCCAGCTCTCCAGCCATGTATCCCAGCTATCCACTCAAAGTATTTATGGCTACACAACTGCAGCTAGGGTGTGTGTGTATGTGTATTTCAATAAGGTTTTTTAACAAAGAGAATCATTTAACAGAGTATAAAGCTATAACCAGAGCTAAAACTACTGTCCCATTTCCCTTCCCTCAAATATATCAGTTTTATATGAGTAAAATTCCATTACTTTCACTGGACCTGTATTAAGTGGAACAAGAATTGCTTGGCATTCGAACATAAGATAGGCCTCATTGAAAAGATTTCTCTTTGCAGCTCTTAAATTGCAAATTCCAGTACCCCTCCCACCCATCCGTGAACAAGTAGTGATTTAAACTTGCCGGTACAATCTGCTATCTCTGCTCATGTTGTATCCTTGTGTCTGTACCAGCCTCTCTGGTGCCAAAGTGCAGACTGAGTGGAGCCAATAAAAACATTGTGTAGCAGTAGGATATTTCATATTCACTGCTTTCACATTAGTATAATTTCACTGACGTTAATGTAATTGCCTTTAAGGTACTACAATAAAAGGTTACAGAATTGCATGGCTCAGGCAGTCTCCAAGTTATGACACAATCCTTTCAAATTAGGCAAAAGACAGCTGAAGTATTTATCTACTCCTTTTAGACTGTACATTTTAATAGCACCTTATAAATATTTATGAAGTTCATCAACAGACTTATAATGTTTGAGCTTTAATTGTTTAAGGACATTAAAACTTCATTTCAATAGCGGTAACATAATTTCTGAATTCTTAACATACCAGCTCCAGACGTTGCATCTTTGAAACTTGGGTTTTCCATCATGGGGTCAGTGGGTTAGCAAATGTAATTTTCTAGACCCATCTAAAATATCATTAATTCTGTCCCTTGCATATAAAATGAGTTCTCAGGGTCACAGTTTGTTTAATACATGGCAAATTCTTTGGACTTTCATCTTCTATTCCTCAGACAAACTTCTCAAGATGACAAAATCAATTGAACTAGAACAACATGAAGTCATATTGGGAGACTACATTGAAAATCACAAATTAGGTTAATATTATATCATACTAATGGTTTTATTGAACACTATTAGACACTATTGTGCTTTATTGTATGCATCAGGGATCTTATACTGCCAGATTCCAAAACAAAAGCCATTTTGCCATCTATTTTCATTTTATATGTGCAGAACTGTACTTCCCAATTAACCTGCAGGTACTGCTCTTGAAAGTCAGTGGATTCTCTTCAGTCCTTCATGGGAGAATAGGTCTAATGTGGTTTATTTCTCCAGCTGGAGTAAGCGGAAGAACTTTTGACAGGTTTGCTCTGTTCCATTTCTGCCAGCAGTTAAAGAAATACATTCTCTGTCTACTTTGGCAAGCTTTTATTGCACCTGGCTTAAAGAGTTTTAGATGGGCTGTTACTGCCAAGTGTTGTTTCCACAGTAGTAAAACAAAATATAGCTCTTTCTCCCTTTCCTTTCTTTTTTTTTTTTTTTAAAGTGCAAAGAGGAACAAAATTTAGAAAACTCTTATTTCAGTCAATAGTTTCAGTGAAGAAACCCTACCAAAAGGATTCCCTTGCCCTCAAAAGAAATCAACAGCCATGTTTATCACACAATATTCCAGCTGTGTCCCACAGTTCTGCAGTGTTCTGCAGCAGGTGGTAGCACACCCCTGCTAGGATAGCTAAATTTTAAAAATCAATTTGCGGTTATTGGAGAGCAGAATCTGTGCTTCTTGCTAAGGCAGATCCTTCCATGCCTGATTGGCATATTTTTCTGGACAAATTCTTATTGAAATAAGCTATACCCTCTTAGAACTTTTAAGACCTGTGGGTCCCAAAAATACCCCGATGAAAATCTAAAGATTTTAATCTGTGATCAGATAGATGGCTGTAATTGAATAACATCTATGACAGAAACAGCTGGTGGTGAAATTATGAGTTCTGGGGGATGGTTATATATTAACATACTAATATAAATTAGTGCATTGCTAATTAAGTAACATACAGCCTTTAAAATACTTTTAGTAAATTAAAGTGTTTGACTGGGTGGAGGAGGTAGAGAAAACTCATGAGCAGGCAGTATAATGAAAAGCCTAGCAGAGACCAACTCTGTGGAGAAGGCTTCAATGGAATTAAATGCACTGAGAGAAAGCTAGGCAATAGTTATTACTTTTAAGATCATATAAATATTGATTTGAAAGGATCCCTGGAGATCATTTAGTTCAAACTTCCACCAGAAACTAGACCCTTGCAAAGAACAGATGGTGTCAACAATGTTTTTGTAACCCACATCTTAAAAACCTCCATGGGTGGGAGATTCTACATTTCTAGGAAATTTTGTTGTGGTATCACACTACTTTAATAGTGAATAGGTTTGTCCCAATATGTCCATTCTGAAATTCCCAATCTGCAACTTGTTCCCTCACCCTGTGTTGTAACACCTGCAACCAGAGTTTGGCGCTCCGTTGCCTTTGGCAGTGCCTATCAGAGTTGAAGGCAGCTTTTAGGTTACAAAGTCTTCTCTTCAGGTTAAACACTTGCTTTAGGCCCCAACCATTCTTTAGCCCTCAGTCACACCCCTCCTTAGCTTCTTGAAACCCTTCTTTAATTGGCCACAGTATTTCACCAGCAGCTTCAGCAGTGTGGTGAGGGGTAGGGATAACAACTTCTGCAGGCTTCTTGCCATGCTCCTCCTAGCATTGTCACACTTGCAGTTTGTGGTATTTACAGTGAGAGCACACTGGTGCATCATGTTGAGCTTGATGGCTACCATAAACCCCATGTCTTTTTCAGCAGGGCTGTTCCCACCCTATAATGATGCAAGGGCTTACTCCATCCCCGTGCAAAACCTTCAGGCAGAATTTCCCAAGTTTCTCATTGCTCCAGTCTTCAAGACCCCTCTGAATTGAAGCTCAGCCATTTGGCATGTCAATTATTCCTCCTCCTTTAATATCATCCACAAATGACTATGACTTTCTAAATATACTCCAATACATGGTTCTGCCTGGTGTATTATTTACCCTTGGCAGTGTTACGAAGGGAATTGTCTTGCAGTTAGAATCCAAGTCACATCTGCCAGGATAGTCACAGCTGACTCAAGATTCCCTCTCAGTACCCAGCCTGTAGGCAAAATAAATGCTAAGCCCAACACTGACTGTCAATTTTGGAACATTTTGTTAAGACTTTCTGGTATGAAAGGCAAATATTGCAAAATTAAAAGTGAAACTAAAAGTTTCAGGGAATTCTTTTGGTTTCTCATATAATTAAATTAAAATACAATAAAACCTAAAAAAAATCTAAGATCTCTGTTTTACTGTCTTCTAGATGAAATAAAATTCTTCTCAGTTTAAAGCTATGTTTTAGTTCAGAAACTAATAAAATGAAGAGAGTTAAAATGTAGAAGTTTCTGTGTAGCTGAAAATGTATTTCTTGCTTTTTTAAGAGCAAACCATTTTTGCAAACTGGGGAATTCACTTTTGATACAGATGCAGCCACAACCCAAAAACTGAAAGGCTATCAAAGTACAATTCAAGGTTGCAGGAGATGTCTAAGACTCAGAAAAGTCTTCTATAACCATGGTAGTGTCCTCTACCATCTCCTTTTCCATCACTTTTTCTGTGAGTGTGATTTTTTTAACATCTCAACGTGACTGAATACAAGGCAACAATATAATGGTAAATTGCTTCTCTAATTTGTAGCAACCTTTCTCAAATTCACAGTATATTTCTAGTATGATTTTACCGATCCTATTCAGATTTGTGCATTTATGTCAAATCATACACTGCTTGTTCAAAGATTTCAAGGTGACTAATCCCTGGGAAAGCATGTGAACAAGAATCCTCGAGGAGAAATCCAGGTGCAAAAGACAAAAGCAGTGACTGACCTGTAGGCACTGGAGATGAGCCCTGTGCCAGTGCCCCAAACTTCACAGATATGCCCATTTTTTGTCTCCATACAGCCACAAAACTGCCTTGTTTGAAACAAGGTAAGTCTCACCCCATTTCTAGATGGCATTGCAGCACCCTTGCACTTCTATACTGAAGCGCTGGTCTAATTCAGAATGAAGTTTTACTGACAGAAGAAATAAAACAAGATGGATACAGTCTTAAATAGCAACAACCATGATTACTTTAATGGAGCAATTCCAAAAAAAAGCATTCAGTGGTTACTATGACAGAGCAACTCCAATAAACATATTCAGTGGTTTTATTTAACTGAATGCTTAAGATTTGTCTGCATTTGGAAGTTTACCAAATAGCTAGTCAGGAATAATTACCACACTAGGCTCTCTAATTCAGCTTTAAAGTGTCTTTTTCCTATATAATATAACCTATGTTGGAACTATGCCTGAAAAGATCTTCTGGAAGAATTCTGAGAGTAGATAAATCCTTATAATTATGAAACAGACCCATAATGTAATACACAAGAACCAAGGAATGAACATCCAGCCCAGAAAAGTTCTCAAATTTGTGTATCTCTATCAAAATAAAGAGTGGAATACAGCTAAATTATGCACAAGGAATTATGACTTAAAAGATAAACTGAGAAGTAGCATCTCACATATCTGAGGTTCTTAAAACGCATGAGCTTTGATTTAACTACATCTATAAGACTTCATTAATATTTGATAATTACCTTAAGATGACACAGATTTCATTCTGTCTGCAATTCCTTTCATTACGCTTGGCTACTAAAGTTAATTTTTTGGTATGTGGTAGTACAAATACATTAAAAGATTGCAATGCTTTGTACAGAGAACATATCCACAGGTCATTTATAGCCCATTCGTATGCAACTAAGGCAGTTCTGGATCAATGAAAAAAAAATTATATAGTTAATGTAGAACCCTTCCCTCACCATTTCCCGGGGACAGAATAACAGGGATCATTGTTGGGTCATATTCAGGTGGAGGCCTTAGCATAAAGGGACCTATATTTATCTACAGAGACTCGTGTTTGAGATTCACAGCTGTCACAAGTCAGACCGGTTACAGAAAAACACGGTAAAGGCAGATTAAGAAAAAGTCAGAAGGACTCAAGTCTATTAAGAACTTGGAAGAGAAGCACAGGTCTGTGTGTTTATTTCTAGCATTGAATCAGTGAAGAAATAAGAATCCTGGCTGTAGAAGAGATGGTGTTTCAGGAGAATCAAGTGCAGGACCCCTCAGAGAGTGATGCTTAAGAGCCAAAGAATACTTAACACTGGCAAAGCAACTGAGGGGAACAGTTATAGGGCATTTTAGTCTTGATTTTGTCTTGATTTCTTGTAATGATGATCAGAAACCTTAGCAGGTTAACACTGAGTAACAATAATTTCCCAGTGTATACAAAGTATAAACATGGTGCCCAATGGCTGGAGCTCTAAGAGAGACCAGACACAAATTCCAAGACAATCTTGCACATCAAGAAGAGATCCCATTATACCTGGCATAGCAGTAAAGGTCTGAAGAAAAAGAGGTGAACCTAGAAGCAGTGTCAGGATCCAGTTTTGTCCCAGGGATAATGCAATATAATTTGGTAGCTCTTTGGATATATGATCTGTACGTAATTCTGTATCACTCATATGGATCTTGTGTTCCTGAGAACGCCAAGGGTTGTCAAGAACACCCTCTCCCTTGTGCTTGGGTCCTCCAGGGGTGCTTTGGTGGTTGCTCTTGCAACCACATAGACTGTGGCTATGTGAGAAGCACCATGGAGAAGGCAACAGCAGAACAGGAGAGCCAGAACACTGAAAACAGCCCTACAGAGCAGTGAATTTAATAAGTACACAGATGCTATTTTAGGAAAGAATAAGTAACGCTATCATTCAGTAAATATTATCAAGCACGGAATAGCACTGTTACTATTTATATTAACACTTTTTAGGGTTTGGGGGGAGTTTTATAAAATAGCAAAGGGGTGGAGTAAATGTAATTTGCGTGGCTCTACATCAGTTCAGGGCAATAACACGTGCTAGTTTTAGTCAGGTAATTGCATTTGAATTCACTGCAGTAAATTGTGTCCTGTCACTACACATTACATACCATTATACACACAGTTGAGTCTGATGCTTTGGAGGAGGCTAATTGATGTAGTTTTACAAGAAGATAAACAACATAAAGTGTGTATGCACGCGTCCCTTTTTATGGGCAATCACTGGGTCATATGAGGCTGCAGAAGTCTGAATGTATGAAATCCATCTTAAAACGTGCAACGATACTAACAAAGGCCAAAGAAATGTTTCCACTTTCTTCTAACAGTCCACTAAAGCTCTGGAATAAGAAGTAATCCGTTTCCTTATTATTCTACATATGTTTTTTCTATGCCTCAGGAAAATCAAGCCCTGATGAACAGAGAAAAACGAGAAGTGGAAGCTCATTAGGAACTAGCAGGGTCTCTGCTAAACACCCCTCGCTCCAACATGCTGCCCCATCTGCAAATGAAACATAAGCCTTTCAGTTCATTCTAAAGGACAACGCATTACTGCACTGCTACAGCTTTAACACCACTAATAAATAAGCCTCAGCCAATTCTTTTCTTTTTTTACAGCTAGTGCAATGAAAATGTGCAGTAAGAATTCCGACAACGCAAAGGAAATATTTTGAGCTGGTATAAATCAGGGTTATTTCAGAAAAGGCAATGGACTGAAGCTAATTTATGGATCCTGGAGATGGGGATCAAAATAGTATCAGCGTGAAACCTGCCACATGGAGCTATTCAGATTTGTTTGTGAAGTACCTAATCCCCAGAAACTTTTGTGGTTATTAATCACAATATGCTTGTCATCCTGACCTGCTAAGAGAGCATCTGGCAAAAGATTGCACTCCTAGTTCAAAATTCTGTCTTGACTTTTCATACTGTATATTGTTTTACTATTTTCCTTTACAGTAAAAGAAATTAAATCAAACAAACACCACTAATATTATATCAACGCAGAAAGCTACCTTGTAAATCCTGTGGCCCATGGAGGTTCTAATCAACCACTCTTTGTATATTTACAGAAGAGGGACTCTAGATGTTCGGCTTATCATCTCTAGTTTTGACCACTATAGCATTGACTCCCAGGTGCACAAATAAGTTCAAATTTTTCAACTTTCCCTTTCTAAAATATCTAGATAATCTTGGGAATGATATCAGAAAACTCTTATCATTCTTGGAGCTATTTTTGTTTATAAAATGCCAGATCATCACGAGATATAACAGACATTACGGGATCTATCTGAAAACTAATTCAAAGAAATCCCTTTGCAGGATTCATCCATAGCTGACAGAATTCTGCAAAGCAGGTGCTGAGGAAACTGCAGGCCTCAAATTTCAATGTCATCACAAGAAATTGTACTTTATGAGACTCCCTCCTGCTAATAATCATTGCCAGGCAGATAAGTTCTCAAATGCTGGAAAGGGAGGTTTGTTCTCTGGCTGCTGAAGTGAAGACATTGCCTTATGAAGTGCCAACTTTTTTCGCCTTTCTCCCGCAGTACTGGAGTTGTTGGATTATTTGAAAACTTCTTCCTTCTAAATGGGCTGCTGCTTTCATAACCATGCATAATAGTGAAGATGGACTGAAGATACTGTAATGTAGCAAGGTCCTACAAACAAACTTGAAAATGATACTATATGAACAGAAGCTATTGTCTTAGATCGCTTTTCTATTTACTACTTATTTTTCGTTCCTAGCATGTCTTTGTTTCAGAGCTGATGTAAAAGTATATATTAAGGGTATAATTAAATTCTCACATTATGCCTACTATATAACATTACAGATTATTTAACAGGTCATGAAATGTTGCATGATAATAACCTGTGCCTATTTGCAAAGATTTTTACATTAAGTCACTGGACATATTAGAATGTAATTTTAAAAATATGAAGAGTAATGTTTTACTGAAAGCCTATGTTGCTAACTATATTATCCTCAAAATTCAAATCTATATTTGGGATTCAGTCCTTCTGGAGAACCAGTCAGTAAACAATGATCCATGAATTATGCCAGGTAGTAAGATAAATTCAACTGATACAATCGTTCAGGGCATTTTCTACTTTACATTTGACAGTTCCAAAAATATGTGTTCAAATATTTCTTCCCTCTAATGACAAAAGCAATATTCACAAGGCAAGAACAAAATACTGAACTCAGACTCTGAGATGAGTTACTGACATATAATTACTGATATAACTTTTTATTGAAATAGAAACTTGTCAGTTTTCTTCAGAGATATTTCTTCCTTGCATATTTTTGTAACTCAAACTGAGAACCTGCTTCCAGCACTTAAATTAGGATTATGGTAATTATTTCCCAACTCAATCACCTTGCTCGAAATTTTATGAAGAAGTTTGGCAATGGATGCCAGAGTGAACCATGATTTAAGTTAGAATCCAAATAGTACAACTTGTACAAAGCTGTAGCAGAATTTTTACTCATTGAATAACATGCCACGATGTCACTGAGCCAACTCTATTGTTGAAGCTCCATCTCAGCTTCCCCAGTAGAGAACAGAAGCAGAGAAGCAGAGTAATTAATTGTTTAAAGACAATGCTGTGAGTCAATGTTGAAACAGGGAAGGAAGTCATTATATTCATCCCAAAGTCAATTCATGTCCACGTGCAGCCTCCAAAAGAATTTTGCAAGTCCAGTGATGAAACCAGAATTTTCTACCTGGCAAATGTACTGCTAGTATGAGAGTCCAGGAAATGGCAGAGAAATAGGAAAATCTTTTTACCCTCACAAATTAGATTGAGGAATGATAAGAAAGCAAAAGAAAGATGGACTGTGTTCACTTTGGAATCACAAGTTTCTCGGGATTGAGTGGATTGGTCATTGGATGCTGCTACGTGGAACGTGAAAACCATATAGATGCAGAAGTATGACATTTTCTAAAATGTTGAGGCTTAGTGAAACCTGGTGTGTCAAGAAACTTGCTCAATTTTTATTGCTTTTGTTATTTTAACAAACTGTTTTCAAAAAGATTTCAATCCATTACCTTAGGATGGTTGATTTGGAGAACAAAACATGTTCCAGCAATTGACTTAGTCTTCTTTCTGTAGTGTAGAGTATTTGTCTTTGGTCCTTGAAATCCTTTTATGCCTATATAGTTGCAATGTCAGAAAAACAAACCCCACATGTAATGAACATGAACACCCATTTTTGTGAAACAGTGAAACCTTTGTGCATTTTGAAGCCGTTGCCACACATACGTAGAATACTAACAGCCCCATTTATTCAGGTTTTACTGACCACAGAATACTAGAGAAATGCTGAGGGTAATTTGAAAATTTTATTTTGATGAAGTTGTGACCATCATCTACAAGTCCTTTTCATACTTTCTGAGGCTCTGGGGTTGGTATGCTGGCTGCCCAACTCATCTCCTGAAGGATGTATGTGCAAAGCAGCCTTCCTATGGCATTGAGCTTTCTGGCTGACAGTTTCATCTGGAACAGTTCTGTGCCAGGATGGACTGTTTTTCATTTTGACAAGCAGCAAGGAAAAAAGAAAACAGTAAATGGAAAATGTTCACCTGACACAAAGCTTTAAATGGAGTCACGTAGTCATAGAAACATGTGGTCACAGAGCCCATGTCCCTGCACCAAGACAGGATCAGTTATGACTGTCATTAGCGATAAATGTTTCTCCAACTCGGCAGCATGGACACCACCATACCTTGACCATGTAGTCTGTTATACTGAGTTATACACTCACTATTAGAAAAAGGCTCTTTCTGAACATCAAGCTTCAGTCATTCTTGCTGGAATTTCAATCCCATTCAGCACGAAGAGGGAGAACTGACTATTCCTGTGCACCTTGCAACATGAGGACTGTTAAAGTGTTCTTTTTTTAATAGGTTTGAGGAGTTTTGTATATTGTGAAATGCCTCAGTTTGCTTCAAGTCTTCTCTTCCTCAGACTGGTGAAATCTATTTTTTTTCCCCCTTACAAATTATAGTTTCTACACTACTGATCAACCCTCACACTATTCTGTAGATTTTCTTGACCTTTTTCAAACTGAACTGGCCAAAACCAGACCAGATGGGATCCTGTTCGTGATTAACAGACTGGGAGAAGACCCAACCATCCTGCAGGCTTTTCTCTTGCTTTTGTACCCCATTACGAGTGACTTCTTTTGCAGAAATATATCAACTCATGTTCAGCCTGTGACTTGCTCATACTCTGTGCCCTCTCAATAGTTTCCCATTCTGTAGTTAAACAAAACTTTACATAGAACTGTTCTTGCTGAATTCTGAACTAGCTGATTCAAAATCCTTCTGACTATCAAGATTTTAAATTCTAATCCTGTTCTCAGTCCCAGTCCAGGCTTCTCTGCAATGCCTGTAAATTTGGTAAGCACATGATATATTCCATTGTTTAAATCATTGTCTACAATCTGAAATCTAATTTTTTCAGACCACCACTTGGTACATTTTTACCCCGATCCAACAAATAAAACCTACCCAGGGAATGTCTGTTAGCCTGTTTTGTACCCATCCTATAGTAAACACGAAGACATTTTTTGTATTTACGAAAACGCCATATTAATTACTGACAAACTCTGAAGTCAAAACTCATGACATCTGGTTCTGTTCCATTCATCATGTTCATGACCTTTCCAGAGAGATACAATGGTTTGGCTGATATAGTTTGTTCTTGGAAAATTCACACAACTTATGACACACACAGTTACCTGCCAGGCATTTCACAAACAGTATGTGAGCATTTATTTCCAACTGTCACAGAAATTATATATCCTTGGAATTTATTTTCTTAGAATCTCTCATTCTTTTCCCATCTTGCTATATTTCTAAAGAGAGACTGTATTTGCATTTCTCCTCTCCTGTAATCCTCTCCAGACCCTTTCAAATGTAATAATCTTAATTGCTAGCAGTTAAGTGATGTAGAAAGAGGGTTGAAATACTGCCCTTTTTGGTGTCATGGACTGATAGCTTTTGGTCTTCATTGACTAGACATTTCCATTGGTCACCTTTTTACTATTAAAGCACATCTGAAGTGATTTCTTAATCTTTCCTGGTAGTTGTATCTTACTTTGCAACTCAACTTGTGTCATTTTTACATGTTTATGATTCTTAATAGCATTTGCTGTTAGTAACCTTGACTTAACAGTACATTTGCTCATCTTCTACTAGAAGCCAACAATGAATTTGTTAGCCTATTCCCATTTCTCTTGCTAGAAACATAAAGATATTTATTGAGGAAATAAACTAATTGTCTTATATAGTCTGGTACTTTTCTTTTGAACATTGCCTGTTGCTGGTTCCTCACAGCCACTTACTTGCCACTTTATAAATTTTGTACTACATTCTACTCTACCCAAAATAACACATGATTTTACAAGTGATACTGTACCAACTACTACAGCACAACCCCGTTCAATTTACTGTGATTTCTTCAATTTCCTTTTTTTTTATCGCCCTTAATATCAAAGAATAACATGAGATTATTCTAACAATACAATTCTTGTAGACTTACATTACATTTTTTCTCTTTTTCTGATTTTACTTTTAAGTTGTCTCTTCTACAAATCTATTTCCAAATCCTTGTGTTCCATCTAATTCAAACAAAATGACTGGTTTGGGACTTATCATTTCTCCCCGAACTTCTTTAATAATGTATGTATTGCATTTTTTAGTTTCCTGCTCCAATATGCACTCACTCCTAAACATATGTGTAATAAAATATTTCTCCTTCTTAATTCAGAGTCCTGCTCCAGGCTTCTGTTTTCAGAATATTGGAATGGAAATTATCCAGAACTCCCACTTATCTGCAAGTAAAGAGAAATTTCTTGGGCCTGAGGGTAGTCAAAGTAATATAATTTAGTTCATATAGTCTCAACTGCACTTAAATCAACACTCCATATTGTATTCTTTCTTTCCTTCAGATCACTCATTGGATCAGACATTTGATTATTTTTGATAGCAAACTGTAAATAGTTGCATAAAACATCAAATGAAGATATGATTGATCCTGCAGGCAAATAAGACAAAGCATCCAGACAGAACTTCATGAGTTTCTAACAAAAAAGAATTACTCTTACCTTATTCCCTCTATATGTGAGACATTTAAATATAGTTAACTGTATGTTAATAGTATTATAATTCAGAAGCAAAACATGGTGAAAACTTGGTATGTTCCAGCAAGATGACTACTGAAAAATCACAGTGCATGCTACAGGGATCTCCATCTCTTGTGAATGAGGGCTGGTCAGTGAGATGTTGAACAAAAAGCTATTCATCCACCTATAGCTTATATTTTTTCTGTTTTATTTTTTTAAAATCTGGTATTGTATCTATATATGTTTATCAATTTATAACACCTGAATGGGCTGGTTAGTATTGTAATTTTGGGGGCAATGCCTCAAATTCACTGCAGTGAATTCTTGGCATTTTTTTCCCGGCTGGTTTCTGACTATTTCCTGATCCCCATCATTTGTTCTCTCTTTGCCCATATATTCAATGCCCTCATCTCTACAGAGTCGCCAACCTTGCTGAGCACTGAGGAAAATTGTTAAGAACCATGTGCAACTCATCCCTGCCACACGGTGCTCCTTCCCTCCTTTCTTCCTATGTAGTTCAGAAAGTATTCCAATATATTTCCATACCCTTCATAAGGTCTATCCCAGCTTGATATTTGGTGATTCTCATTTTAGCCCTAAGCTGTTTGACCCATAACGCATCTATGTACAGCCTAAAAACAAGGCCACACAATATCAAATCCTATTGTGCTAGTTAACAATAACATCCTTTTCTTCTTTCATAGCCTCCAATCTTGATTATGGATTTATTAAGAATAAATAGGAATATGTCATATACATTGTTAGTTTGGTGGATGTCTTGTGGCGGGATTAATCAGAGAAAGCATTATTCTGAAGAAAACACATTTAATACAAGGTTAAATGTATTTGTTTCAAACTGTTCTATTGGCAGGAAGGCTCTAAGGCAGCTGAACCATAAAAAGCCCCTAAGCAATTATCATAAAGTCTCATTGACACTAACAAGGGTTAAGAGTTTTACTGGATTAAGAATAACCTGATAACTTTCACACAACATAAAGCCACTGCTTGGTCTTTTGTTGGGGTTTTTTTCAAAACACATACATTAATTGCATTAATTCATTTTAGGAATATAACACACGCATATGAATAATTCCATTTTCAACATCTAGTGTTCAGTTTAAGTTATTATCCTTTTCAAGGATAGAGCTTTCCATTTTCTGCATGCCAAGAAACATGATTAAAAATATAGGAGCTACCTACATTCACAGGGCACTGGAGAAATCTACTGCAGAATATTTTTGTCACATTTACTAGCTCTTAGCAAGGTGATTAGCTTTGAGAACAAGAGCAGTGTCACGGGAAAAGTGTATTTCTTTATTCCCTGGTCTTTTCCATACTGCCTGTCATGGAAGTTTCTTGGCAATGATTATCATTCAGACTTGGCCCTACAGCCAAAGGGGACTCAATACAAGGTCAAAACTTTGACCTCAGCACCACAGCCTGAAAGAAGTAACAAGAAAAATGCCATCTGCTGATCACTTCATCCCCTCTCCAGTGCACAGTTTCTAATTACCTGGAGTGCTCATTATTGTCTTTACCTTGCTTTTGCATGCAGCTAATGTGCTCGATATCTGAACATACTTTCCTGGAAACAAAATCTATTTAGTATTGCCCTTCATGACACCAGGCTGGATCAGCATCTTAAAGATGACAACTGGGAAGCAGCGACTCACTGCACTGCCCAGAAACTCAGAGCAGAGCTGTGGATCGAATCATCTGTGAAAGATAAACCATGCTAATCATTTCATTTTGCCTGATAAAATATGTGTCAAAGCTTCCAGATTCCTATATTACAGCTTGAAACCTGGGGCAGAAATAAGTGGTGCTTCTCTATTTCTCAGTATATCAACGGCATGAATTTGGCTCACTGCTGCTTCACTTTGGGGGCTCCATTCCCTGGGGCACTCAAAACTGTCACAAAAAATCATAAAAGTTTCCTTAAAATTTTATCTCTCATGGAAAAAAAAACCAAAGTGATTTTTCATGAACAGTGATTTTAAAGTGATATTTCTTTGGATATCAAACCTTCTCTCTTTTTCAAGAAGCTTTTTTTTTTCACGTGAGAAAAAGAACCTTTAAGCAGCTCATGAGGATGGGTCTTTTTCATACTGTCTTGCCATCTACTTGTGCAGTTTCATAACATTTAGTGCCCATTTACCAACAGCACTGTTCTAGATGCTATTGTATACTGTGCTATTGTGTATTGGTTTGCTGGCCTACAAAGCCAAAATGCCTCACACATCGTGGAATCTAACAGTTCCTGTCAATTTAATGTTACACTTTAAGAACTGAGGCACTGAAAGAAATTATCAGAACAATCTAGTCCACTGTTTCAGGGCTAAAGGCAAGAGAGATGGTAAAAAAAAAATCATTCCGATTTGTCATTTCAGGCTTTAACCCTCACAGTAAAAAATGCAGTGCTGTACAAACTAAATCTTTACACAACCTATTGAACTGGTCCCACAGCAGAAACTGGCAGCATCACAGGTTTTTCAGTTCATCACAGGAATTTCAGTTAATCATTCTAGGGCCAGCTTAGCTCAATAGGTCTGTCAGCTAGATCAGGAACTATTACTATTTTATTATTATGTTGGGTTATTATTATACCTAATTATGTTGCTAAATCTGTAACCATTGATAATACCACAAATTCAGGAAAGATCAAACTGATATCAACTTGAGAGAACAGAATTCAGCTGTTGGTGCAAAAAAACAGCTGAACTTTTTGCTGTAAAATTTCCACAATCAAACTGAAAGGCAGAATTGTAAGTATTTTGCAACACGAACATATTCTGAAAGCGTATTCAATACTGTGAACTCATCTTGTGCTTTATGAAGTGCCACTCTTCCTTTGCCTACAGCACTAACTCACATTAAAGCCACATCCACAAGCCTACATATAGGAAGAACTGGATAACAACCCAGTTATACTATTGACTGAAACTCTAAAGCTGTTGGGGTTTTGGTTATTTGTGAGGTTCTCTTTGATGTTGTTGTCTTATTTGTGATGTTTTGTTTGATGTTATTGGGCTAGTTTGAGTGTATTATAAGTAAATTTTGCTGGGTGGCACAATCTGCCCTAGAAATATCAGTGAAGTAATAGCTACAGTGAAAAACAGCACATTATTCTTGCAGTACTTATAAAGTAGATGCAAATCATTTTTATGTGCTATGGTCATATATAAATTATAGATAGAACTACTCCTTTTATTTACAGAAATATATAGAAAAAGAGACTACAAGCTGATAATGGGAACTGTCCTGGCCATCTCTCTCCCAATAAAAAAATTATTCTTTACCGCACACTTTCCTCTTGATTTGCCCAGCCCCTACCCAGTTATCTTTAGTGCTATGGTCCTCCATTAGAAATTAATGGGCTTTACTAGTGAGAAACTTCTAATGATAGCCAGGCAGATTCTTCTTTTGTCCAATTTGTTTGATGAGACCTTGATCTGTACTGTCGTTCAGAGTGAAAACTGCAGTGCCTCAAGTTGCCTGGTGCTTTCTTATTCGGTGTACTGACAGTCATACTTTCAACTTCCAAGAAAATAATTTTCCTCTACGAAGTTCAGCTTTAGCAAGTCATTTACTAAAGTCTATAGGCAAATACCACAGCAGAGACATTGTTTTGTGTGACTGTTTCTCTGATTGAGTGCATCACTTGGAAAATAGTAGGGTTTTGGGGATGGGATAGCTAACAGTGGTTAAATTTAAGTGGGAGATTCTGGGATGACTTTTGCTCATTACTGTGTACTTGCACAGCAGGGGATCACCCTCACTGCTGATAATATTTATCCTTTACAGTGAAACTCAGGAATTCCATCTACAGACTAAGACATGCTGTACAAAGCACTGTAGAGACAAAGAAGAAAAGAGTCCCAGGCAACACTGTAAGCATTTATCCATGTTTGTCTAACTTGTTCATATGCACCTCGGCTACTAGGAACTCCACAAATTCCCTGGGTGATCTGTTGCAGAATTTCACTTGCTTTACTCTTAGAAATTTTACCTAATATCTAACTATCGCTATCCAGCTATGACATAGAAACTATAATAGATTTTTCATTTCCCCTGTGAGATGAGATCCCAGAAATCTTACAGAGATTAAGGCGATGACATTCTTAGCCTACCAAGAAAGATGATGTCAAAAAAAGATTTTGCTTTTGTCAGTCCCTCAAATAATCTAATCTGATGCATGGGTCAGAGGAAATAAGTTTTTTACATCACCTTTCTCATTTGCACAGAAAACAAACTAGTAAATAATTCATTGCATGAGATTCTCTTGGTAATTTTCATTATAAAATTCATGATTAAATTATATTTCATGTCTTGCGAAATAGCAAACAGTTAACTGAGGTCAAGCCAAATTTCAGCCAGACCAGGAGGAAATTTGTCTTATATTTGCTAACTAAAAATTATGCTAAACTGAAAGAAAGGCTGACACTCAATATTAGCTAGTGAGAGAAAGTAAAATTGCCTCCAAGTCAGACCTCAGCCAGTTCAGAGAACCCAGAAAAAAAAATTATAAGCACTGGCAAGAACAAATTTTGTGGTCCCTGTGCTTTCCTTACAAATAGGCAGTAGGTATATTGCCCTCAAGGACTTTTGTAGCAACTCCTGTAAGATACTGTCAGCTGATAATTCTTGGGTGATTTGGGTTGAGTTGCTTGTTCAGAGGAAATGTTACTGTGTTCAGTAATCAATGTTTGGGTTCTTACTGTTCTTTGAGATGCGAGTAGAATCTGAAGGGATTTACATATGCAAACACCACCTGCACATCCCAGCTCCACCACCTGGAAAATATCTGCCATCTCTACTTTGCGTCTACTGACCCTGCCTTGGTCATACCAGTGCTGTCAAGACACTATGGAGTTGCTGAATAATCACAGAAGAGTTTGGGTTGGAAAGGGACCTTAAAGATCATTGAATTCCAACTCCCCACCTTGGGCAGGGACACCTCTCCCTAGACCAGGTTGCTCAAAGCCCCCTCCAACCCGGCCTTGAACACCTCCAGGGATGGGGCAGCCACATCTTCTTTGGGCAACCTGAGCTGGTGTCTCACTACCCTCACACAGGGTGGGAAGCAAATAATTTCTTTCCAGCATCTAATCTAAATCTCCCCTCTTTCAGTTTAAAGCTATTACCCCTCATCCTATTGCTAGCTTTGGAAGTCAATGCTTCCAAATTTCTGTGGGCAGTGTTGTTAGCCAAAAACAAGAAACCAGCCCCAAAGAAACAGCTGCTGCTTGCAGGCAGATTTATCTGTTCCAACAGCAACAAGCAGGTCGTTGGAAACAGGTGGGATGGTTACCCAGCGTCACTTGGTCTAGACTTACGTTTTATTTGACACTGCAAGTTAGGAAATATGTTTTTAATCTCTAAAATTACTAGGGAGACTGTGGCCTTATCAGCACAGGACTCCAAGTGTTACTTTCAGCATAGCTCCACTGCACTGCTGCTGCAGTTTGGAGCCTGACAACAGAGCCAGGTACCACCAGGGCACTCAGAGCAATAGCAGAGATGGAACAGCAAACCCACCAGAGAGAGAAATAATCAGACTGCTTTAATGGAAACTTCTGGCTACCTAATCCATACCGGCCTGGCAGCTGAGAAGCACAAAGGGCTGATTATCTGTCGCTGGCCAAGGAAAGCTACTGTAGTTACAGGTCTGAAGAACTTGTGGCTGTCGAAGACAGAGGGAGAAGTTACCATCAGACAAGCTTCAAGGTAATAGAACTAGTCAGGATAACTTTGTTGAAGGGAGGTGTCTCCAGATAATCCCAATTTGACTGTACATCCCACAGAGATATTCACTGCTGCCCATATTAACATTATCACAGAATCACACAGAATGACAGATTATCTCTAGAATTACACTAATTACTAGCTTTGTTATGTAAAACAATCACTTCTTTTGGTGATGCTGGTATAATTCTAGATGAATTAGCTCAGGCTTGATCAGACCTAAGGGGGAAAAAAAAAACCTGAGAAGAAACTGACAAACAAGCATGATTTAAATGTAGAGTTTATTTTCAGAGATTTGCTAATAATACAGATTGACTTCCAATATCACTGATGCGTTCACATTTGAAAAGCAATTTCCTTCCATTTCCCCTGACTTACTGTGCATAACTTTCTGAGAGGAAGAGTAAGAAGTTCAAGGAATCTTTGAAAAGGAAAAATTATGATTTCTTACATCAAACTTAGATCAAACCTAAAAAAAGGTTCTAGCTATGAATCTGAACTCCAAACCGTCCTGTCAAGTTTTTCAGCTCCAAATGCTGGTTCCATTTTCTCTCTCTACTCTGCACACCAGAGTTTGGTAGATGTCAACTTTTTCTAAGCATCACTTGTTATAAAATCCACCTCTGAGCTGCTTCCAATAATTGCTAAGAAGCAGCAAAACTTTTGTCAGGGAAAATAATTTGAACACATTTTGAAGCCAGTTAGAACTCAACGCACTCCTCGTTAGCTGCCCCCCTGCTTCCTTCCTCCCCTCCAAACACTTTATTTTTATGGTCAATGCTAATTCTGCAAGGAAGGTAAGTTTTCAAATACACAAAATAAAAATAAACTACCTGAAACAAATAGGTTGGGGCTTTTAAGCTTTTTTTCTTTAAATTTTTGTTTTTCTACCAAAAGAAAACCTAATTGTTCCACAGTCCAATTGCCTTGAGCCTACTACCTTATGAAACCTCTGTTATTAAGTAGTTATTAAGTGGTTCAGCTGTCAGAAAGAATGATTTAATCCCTAATTAGTCTTTGCAACCAGACTGTGCAGACTACCAGACAAATACTTGACTTTAATTTACTACATCTTATCTTGATGTGTGTCTGCAGCACCAGATGCAACGTGCAGGGAAAGAAACAATGCTCCATCTGGGACATCCAAGGTGAACCTCAGAGCTACGAACTGTCTTTGTGTCAGTCTTGTAAAAGTTGGTGCTCCTCCATGACCAGATACATTCATAATGTGGGTGTGATGCTGCTGCAAGTATTTCGTTCCTTGTACTTTGAATCATTTTAATATTACCTAGCCCCCTAATTCGGATACAATTTATTTGAAAACACAGTCACCACAACAATGAACAGTGTAAATGTCAAAAGACTTTAAAAACACTCCCTCACCTATAACGTGAGTCCGTTTCCAATTTCAATATTCTTCATTAGTAGTGTCTCATTTCTGTCGCTAAATCAGCTTCAGTTCTGCATGCAGTGATCATCTGCTATCAACATCAACATTTTATTTATATATATATACCCAAGCTACAGTGTCTAATCAAAATTCACCAAGTCAGTCAGCAAAACTATATATTTTTGTTAATCATTCCCACGGAAAGATGTTTCTTCTTTGTACCAAAAGCATGACTTCCAGGCCACCTATGATTTACTACGTCGTGAGATAACCAGACAAGAATATTTTATCAAAAAACTCCAAAATAACTGAAAACGATTATACCAAGTGACAGGATTCAATCCCTCAAGTTTCCAGAGAAAACAGCTGAAGTGCTTGGAAACCAAAGATTTCTCTGGGATTTAGTGTTTATTTTAAATTCATTGTAAACAACAGTGAAACTTCCACAAGTTTTGCTTAAGACCAGCCACAGTTATGCAAGTACAACTATTTGCATATGATGCTCTGTAGAAATGAAAGGAACACATCATGTACCTCATCTCCCCAGAGAAACAGAGAGAATCAATTACTTTTGCTTCTGAACTTCAGCATAAGTTACTGAACTGTTGGACTGTCCTGCTGGCAAGATTTCATTACAGAGGATGTTCTTTTCTACAGAGAGAAACAGTGTTTGCCGAAAACTTGCATTATTTCTGCTCATTGACCTTACATCTCCGCAAAGGCAATGCATTTAGGCTTTAATTTGTGATGAATTTAGTACTCTCAGATTAACAAAAAAGAGACGCATACAGGCTGTAACGGGTTATCCATGCAATTTTCCTCATGTTTTCTCACACCTTTAGTTACAGCTTATCCTGAGTTTCTAATTGTGAAGGGATCTTACTTTTCCTTTATAAACATCCTTGGCATCTTATCTAGTACTCTGTGGTGTCATTTGAATAGCAACCCTCAGGATAGGTACCTGTGGCCTCACTGAGCTGGGAAATGAATCAGACACAGGTATCTGTCATCCTGGCATGAATCAAAAATGCTTCAGTCCCCAAACGCTGACAGCCATAATTTATTCTTTAGAATCTGAGGGGAAAGTGCCACTGAGCACACAGTTTTCCCTTAGGAACCACTGCATAGCCAACAGAAAGTAAAGAGCCTCAATTATTAAAGTTCCCGTTCCAGACGCAACTACAGGGAAGAGAGGAAAGAATGCTGATTTTCCAACTTCAGAAATTGGAAAAATTTGATTCCAAGTCACTGGTTTTTATAACAACTGCTGAACTGGCAATTGGGATTGGAATACCTGGCCACCGTATGTCATGGTAAGGATTTCTTCACCCTAATGGGCTGGAATTCACAAGTGCATTCAGAAGTGAACAAGCTGGCAGTGTTAGGTTCAAAACTACATTCATATGAATAGCAAAGCTTTATGAGCTTTTACCTGATGCTTACTTCTTCAATTTCAACCTTTAAAATCCAGCAAAAGCAAATTTGAAATATTTCCTACACCTTCCTCTAAAATTGTCCATGGATTTATCATTTTCTTGTAGCTCGCCTCTCTCCCACCCCGCTTTTTCAAAAAAAAAAAAAAAATCTTTTGAAGCCTTATGCACTTTGAATCACTAAGAAGAATAAAGTTAGTTCTGAGAGAATAGAGAGCAAGTTGAGAAAAAAGGTATTCAATGTTTGATGCTGCTTTTTAATAATCTCAAACAGAAATTGTTCTGTGGTTTTTTGGTGGTCAATGGAAAAGGGAACACACAAGAGAGCTGAGGTAAGCCTTAGCCTGGTTGTTAGTGCACGCTCCTGGAAAATTAGTGTGGGTTTGACTCTTTACCACATGAAGGAAGGTCAAGACAAGGTCTTTAACCATAAGATTATTTTACATAGGGCAAGTACCAGTGGCCCCCTCCCTCCTTCTCCTTGACCCATCAGCTGGGTTTTCAAAAGACACACATGTATTATAAAAGGTCCAATTGCATCAATGTGTTAGGATTGCTTAGAGCCAGGCTAGAGCTCTTCAGACATTAGTACCACATGGACCCCAGCATGAGCCAGAGCAGCACAACCAGTGCCTGGCTGTTTGCTTTGGGACACCTGTGAACCCATGGCTTTGATAAATTGTCAATATGTAGGGAAAACAGGAACATCACTTATCAGAGAGCTTCCAAACTGTAGTTTAGGCCTACTAAAATAGAATTCCTATTAATTTTAGTTATCTGGAAGGGAGGCTCTCACTGTCTAGAGTCTATCTCTTGCCAGTTAAGAGAGATGGAGGCCCTCAGAGGGCACTACAGCCCACTAGTGTTCACAGTCTTTTCTGGGATGGGAGAGCTGTCTTTTCAAAGTCTGTGTCATTACCTGCTGGGTACTGCTAGACCAACAAAGGCCCGATACCTCCCTGTCAGAGCACTAACTTTATTCATGTAAGGTGACTCTCAGCTTAAGAGAGTGGTTTTAGATGTTATCCAGCAAACATCTGCTTCTCCCCGCCGCAACACTCCCTGAAGACACAGACATCCTCTTTGGATAGGAGCTGACAGGGACATAATCCAATATCCAAGATGTACATTTTCACATAACAACGGTCTTGGTATGAAATGGCATCAGATCACACTCCAGTGGACACAAAAGTGAAGAAACCTCTTTCTGCGAATTTGACATTTCTGTTTTAAACTAGATTTGTAACAGGTAATTCCTTTGAGCCCTAAATCACAGTGGTGAAACCCAGGGGTAAAGTAAATTTTGCTTGGTAGAATTATGCTCTATCAGTAAAAGACGGTCTGTTTTCATGTGCTGTGAACTGAATGAAAAATGCACTGATGTCTGTGTAGGAGTAAGATTATTCCCCCAGCCAGGACTATGGCGATACAGAGACTTGGATAGTGGAGCTCCCCCATCAGCTGATAACTGAAGACTTGAGTCACTTTTCTTCCAAGAGAAAATAAAATACAATTAGTGAGGAATGACACAGTTGTAGCAAATAGAGCCTGAAGAAGGACTAAAAAATAACCAAAACTAAAAATGCATCACATTTGTGCAAAGCAGTGAAAAATCACACTGTTCTGTCAAATCTTGCAACAATCACAGCTGCTCAGTTATGCTCACAGGTTACATTTACACAGCTCTGGGGAATAAATTAAAAAATTTATCCTTCAGGAATTTTGATCTAATCTTTTTCATGCAAACTGTTCATTGTTTAACCAGTAGCAAATGTTTACTTCTTTTTTAATGGAGAGGGACTTCAAGAACTTACACTGAAAACAACGCTCCCCACTTTTCTCTGCATGAAAATGAATTCTGCTGAGGAAAAAGCCGCTGTGGAATCACACAGGTAAGGGTAACGTATAACTCATCTTGTGAATGCCAATAGAAGCCATCTGAAAAAAGGTGTCTGCAAACACTACTAAAAATAATCAAGCATAGTGGATTACTTTTTCGGTCTTAAATAGAGTTGGCAATAGTTCTGCAGCCTTTAAAACCTTACGAAACATTGCACTGAGAAATGACCTTGTCATCTCAAAGCCTTTCTGGAAGCTATATATTAGTGGTGCCACCAGAGACATCATATAAGGCATCTTTTGTAAGTTATTTTTATCTTACGGATTTTGAATATGGCCGCTATATATTTCAAGCTAATTTTTAAAACAGCAGGCATTCACTTGAGTATGTGAAACATACAATTCCCTCATTATTGATGGCATCAGACATTTAGAAAAGGACAGATTCATTGGAAAATAGCTAATGAGCTCATTAATGCTCCAAATCGAGCAGGGTTTAATTAAAATCAATTACTTCACTCCCTTATAAGAATATATAGATCAGTCTCACTTGAGTCAAATATCCTTGACATCCACAATGGGAGAGAAAATGGTCTCAATGGTTTGGGGAGGGGGGGTGGAATTCGTAGCAGATACACAGACTACATGGACTTGATCATAGTTGTAAGGAGGAAAGAGAAATCTTCTCTGTACCCTCTTTGCATGCTTTTTTGTCATCTCATTTTTTAGACTTAGATTTCTAAAACAATTTATGCAATAAATTGCAAATTATATTTTCTCTCCCCACAGGGGAAAATGTGCACTGTTCAAGGATTAAGTAACAGACAGTGAAAACTGAATCCAGAGAAAATCCAGTACGGTGTACAACCTACAGGTTTCTTAATAACCGAGTCAATAATGGAATCTAACTCTCTCTCCTCATCTTCCCATGCCCGGGCTCTTCCCCATGCTGCAGTCTGAGACGGGCTGCTGCTGAACATTTAACTGCTAAGGTAATGGCAAAGTTGCTGTGTCTAGAGAGAACCCAGCACACACCCATAGGCTAAGACTTTAGAAAGTGCTTTGTGCTTTCCTCAGAAAAAAAAAAAAAAAAAAAAAAAAAATCGCTTTCTTTTTCACTGGCATTGCTAGAGCTGTATTCAGTCCTTGCAGCAGAATTTTAAACCCTTGAAATCTACCCTCTTTGCACTTAGCCCCAGCTGTACAAGTTGTTCCAACTTTCAAAAGCCTACACTATTAGCACAGCATCTCTTACCACTGATATTTTTAACGCTGCCCATCTTTCAGATATTCATGGTTAAAGTGACTGTTTCCCTCTGTGGCACTTCTATAGCCTGTTTCATACAGCAGATGAGGAGGCTGCAACTCAGCTATGTGCTTGGACAGGAACAAGGATGTTTACAACCCCCTTTTTTTACCTTATGCTGCTGAAGCAAAGGGTTCAGTGGGGTTATTTAGCCTTCATCCTGTGTTCAGCCCATGCTCTCATACACACAAGTACAAAGTTTGACCCAGGCTTGTAAATAGGGCAGCAAGGCTGCAGTGAGGGGAAGCAGTCTGTACTCAGTCTGTACTCAGTACCAGCCAATCACACGTGCAGTAGTACAAGAAGGAAATCAGAGACCACACTATTTTTGCGGCCACGATCTGATCTCTGTCAGCTCTTGAAGCAATGCAGCTCCAAGGATCTGCTCCTTATCCACAACATAGTTGTGCCAGAACGAACGTTTATAATTTGCTTTGATCTTTCCAGCTCGTTGATATTCAAGAACTTCAAGGATCACAGAAGTAAGATGTTTCTTTTCCTCTTAATATGTGAGACTGAGACAAAGTGGTAAGAGAGAGTGTCCCCTCCCTCCATGCAGCCCGCCAGGCAGATAGCAGGTGAAGTTAAATCCATCGGCTGCCGACACAGGAAAGCACACAAAGTACATAGAGTAGCCAAAATGCAGCTTTGACATTTCTGCCTCACACGCAGAATGATGAAAAGTTTCCTTCCAAAGCAGCCAGACAAAAGGCATAGAAGCAGTAATTACAAACACAGCCTATGAAATCCAGGAGGGGATGGGGCAGGTGATCCGTATCACCCAGGGTAGTAGGAACAAGGAGAAACTGAATCTCTTCCCACCAAGAGAAAGGTATGAAATTGGCTGCACTGGAGCATTAACAGTGCAAACAAGCAGGGTGAGCTAAGAGAGATTTTATTGTTTGACTGCTTGGGGG
Organism: Nycticryphes semicollaris; assembly: GCA_013400055.1. Classification (NCBI taxonomy): domain Eukaryota; kingdom Metazoa; phylum Chordata; class Aves; order Charadriiformes; family Rostratulidae; genus Nycticryphes; species Nycticryphes semicollaris. Next base: position 160,224 of record VXBJ01003891.1, on the reverse strand, counting down.
TACCTTGTGCAAACTGAAATGCCCCCCGAAAGGAGTAGCCTGCATGATGCCCAAAGGAGCACTCGGAGGTACTCTACTTGAGAGGGAGCACCAGGCTGCTTCTGGCACTCCCTAGCACAGCACTTCTATTTTCACTTATTTCTATCTCCGCCTCACACAAGAATAAATTTGTCAAATAGACAAAAAAAAAAAAAAAGAAGAAAGAACATCATATATATGGTATGAAAGAAAAGGAGCTTACCCACCTCTGCTGCTGTACCTATATGATGTAAAAGTGCTGTTCAACAACTAAATATAGAACCTACCAATAAAAAGCAGTTCTACTGCTGTAGAGCCCATCCACCAGAACAGGTTATCAGGAAGCATCCTTGGGATGACAAACTTGTCTGCTCTTGCTGCTTTAGTTTAGGAAGCCTCTTGGACCACTCTGATCTCAGAGAGATGGCTGCTATTCATTCTTTGGCCAGAACTATGCCTATAAATAAGTAATTTGTGAGGTGGTGTTAGACTCTGCTGTGAGCATGAAGTCAGGTATCATGAGTTTGCGTAAGAAACAGTAAGGCTATTTTAAGTGGCAGCTCTTGATGCTGAATGCAGACATCCAGCTCAGGATTTGCTCTCTATTTGCTCACAGGTCGCTGGTCTCAGGGCAGGAGAGGTTTGCAACACATGGGATGCCAACTCCAGAACTAAAGTGACAAAGCTCTGATCTCTGACATCCGATGTCATTTCATGCCAATTTGTAGCAGCAATTACTGTGATCAGTGTCCCTGTAGAAATACATGGTGCTTATCTTCACAATGTGCCTGGGTTTGACCTGTAGCAATTACAACAGGGCACACTCACTAATGCTGGATGATACATTTGTACCTTGAAGCCAAAGCATATTTTCCCAGCAACTTGCTAAAGGAACTATCCTTCCTCAAGATCTTGAGGTTATCATCTCACATAATATATTCAGGATTCCATATTTTCAGTAGGCATATCACAGCCAAAGCAGAGCAGATCTTGCTTACCTTACTTTTTGACATACTAGATGTTATTGCAGAATGACGGGGCTTAAATCAATTTCCCGATTTTTAGGTTAAAACTGAATCAGAAAAAATACACCACTAAATCCAGTAAAACTATACCTATTTAAAAGAAATACTGTGACCTGTATTGTATTTTTCAATGACATAGAGGACAGGGCGTTTTCTCATGTTTACTGGCTAACACTGATAACAGTTACTGGCACATGTTTTAGCAGCTTCTGTTTGATTTCTTCTAACAAAAAAAACCCCTGATCCTTAATTGCTGTGTAATAAGAGCAAACAAAATATTACAGTCCCTTTTGCAAACTTCACATCTTGCCTTATTAGGCAATATTTTGTGATATGAAAATATCATGAAATAGATGAAAAAAAAAATGTCCTAAATAAATTATGTTACTCTGAGGTTGTAATGAACCATCCATGTCTATAAACTGAATGTTGCTGGAATGGATTAATTTCTAAGTTCTAATTCAGAAATCAAAGCCTAATACAGCCTGTATTATAAAGATTATAGCATACATTAATGATATTTAAATACAAGGGCAAGTTCTGTTGCAACTGCTTTTCTATCTGTCATAATTTCTGCTGAAGGGTAGAACATTAATAAATGACAAAGCAACTTCAGAACCTTTCCTAAAATGCAGACTCCCGAAAGGACATGATCAAGATTCATTTATAGATTCAGTGACACAACTAAGCATCAATGCAGCAATGTTTCCTAAACGCTGAGTTTTCCTTCCCCCAGTGATGCTTGGGAATGGGTTTTCCAGGCCTGGTAACAACCCAACAGTAGCCTGCATTTCCACCAGGCACAGGTAGTACTTTGCTGGTTGCCGATAACAGGTTCTTGGACTCAAACCCCTAAAGTTATTTGGTCACAGATCTGTCCCAGAGTCAGGGAGAACCAGGTATCCAGCACATGTAGGGTCAAAGCCCTATATTCTGCAGCAAATTAACTGTGTTAACAAACAGTGCAAAGGAAAATGAGGAGAAGATGAGCTAACCCCTGTTACATGCCAAAGGTCTTAATCACAAAGTTTATTAGTGTTTCAATCAAAGGACAAGCTCTGGCATCATCTTCAGGGGTTCCTGTTACAGCTGACATCAGATGGTGAACTTTTTTCAAAAGGAAACTTCTGTAAACATTTCAGAAACACTCCAGTTACCCCAAGTCTGTATTTTGCTTTCTTAACTGAGTAGTACAGTTAAGGCAGTATTTGTGCTTTTTATCCCAAGGAATTGTACATAGCAATTTTCATTTTTCATCTGTAGCTTTCTAAAACTGACATTCTGGAGATGTCTGCAAAATAGCTACTTGAAAGCCATGCAGAACTCAAACTGTCATATGCTTTTTGACATTAATCTCATTTAAATGGAAAAAAAATATCCATTTCAGCTTAAAAAAAAAAAATCTCTTCGTGCAGCAAACATGTGGGGTTTAGGGATATTTTCTGCCTCACAGGGCTCATTCCTAAATTCCTGGTGAAATGCAGGAAGAGCCTGAGCCATTTATCTTATTCCTTTTGGAAAGTTTCCCTCACCTCCACCAATTTAGAAAGGTGAGTCACCAGCTACCTCCCTAGCAAAGAGCTAAATTTCTTCAGTGATTTCTCACACCTGCAAAAAGCTGTGTCCATCCATATGCAGCTTACATAAGGCTGAATGTCTACTGTCCAATTAGCTTGTGGTTACCTAACCCTCTTCCCTAACGCAGATAAACGATTAAGCGCTTCCCTAATGAACTACCTATAGGATATCTTGGCATTTTCACAGCCATTTCTGTGTTCTGTGTCCACCAGGCCTCGGCAATCAAGGGGAGAAAACGGTTTTATTCTGAGCATGGACAGGCTGGGCAACAATACCAGCTGCTAAAACTCGCTCATCTCTGTGCCAAGATGTTTGTCAGCTTTTGCTGCTATTTTTTCTTCAGGTTTTCAAAGCTGATTTAGCCAAGTTTCGGAGCGTTTGCTAAACTGAGCACTTAATCCCATGTTGGGCCACCTCCCTGTTAATCTTCGATAGTTATATCACTATCGTGGCATTGCAAATCTTCTCAGTTCCTAATTTGCAGTTGCAGAGAGAATAATATTGACATTAAGAGAAATCTCTGCTGTTGACATATGTTTTCCAGTTTGCTAGATGCAAAAATTCAGCATTTCAGCTCTGCAGAACTGAAGAGCTGCCTCGTCTACTGATTTCTATCTGCAACACTCCCCTGGACTTCTCCTTGCAGTCCAAACTTCCCAAAGGATGCATAGTCACATGTTACAGAAAAACATCACTCCAGTGTGGCTCCAAACCCATGCAAATCTGGGTGTGCAAGAAATCCTATACAAAAACCTGACTTTGCATTAAAAAAAAAAAAAACAAACCCAAAAAACAGATAACTTCACACATCTAGTCATCTTTTATAAGCATTCCTATATTTATTTAAATTACTGGGTTATATTTGCACATCTCTTTGAAAATGAATTGGCTTAATTTGCTTTCTTGTTTTAGACCAGGAGTAACGCTATGGAGTTCAGTGGAGTTGTTTTTAATGAATGTCAGTTATAGGATGAAAGAAGTAGGCCAAGTACAGGTATGTTTTATTTAAAGCCTCCAAGCTCCTAGGCACACACCAATATTAATGGCAGTATAAAATGACATGTGAGATGCATTTGCAAAAGACATTTGGATAAAATATGTGCAAGATACACAACCAGGGTCAATAGTCCACAGAAAAAAAGCCAGTCATAATTTTCAAGTTGAAAAGGTAAGAAGGCTACTTCATGAGCTGCTTTTTAGGAAACAAAACTCTATAATATCTTAAAAAATAACTAAGAGAATACGCACTAATATGATAGGTTTTGTATTTATCAAATCTGGCCATAAGTAAAGTAACAGGCATTTTATAAGACCCTTAAAGCTTCAGAAACTGAACCAGTGGGATGAAACATAGTCGTGTTTAGGTGCAAAGAAAATAAAAAACAGCTAAATTGTTTAGAGGACAACACGGACACATCTTAGAGTAGATGCTGAAAGAGGCATCCACAGGACCCTGCACGTGACAACACAGACCTGCAAATGCATTGGTAAATACCTAAAAAAGCACAGCAGAGTTGTACTTACCTGTTGCTTACAAAGAACCTCTGTCCTTAAAAAATGTAACATTGCCACCCATATTTCTTCTCTCAAAGTGGAAGATTATTGTCTGAGTCCAAGATAAAAGACCGCAAATAGAAAATAAATTAATGAGCATGTTTGCACTACAGAAAAGTAACAAAATGCAGCAATAAAGCATAGGCAAATTACTGTGACGTTAAGCTGTCACAAGTTCATTGACTTTTTTCTTTCAAAAAGTGTATGTAGTGATTCCATTTTTGCCTTATTCTTGGCTTGCTAAAATGAGCACTTTCACATTAACAAGGTTGGATCATCACCTTCGGAGTGTATAGATTTAAAAATAAAAATATCCCAACCTTCATAGCTAATGCATGCCCATATTTATAGTAATGGTGCATAATGAATACGGTATCTGCCCAAATTTATTCTAAGCTACCTTGTTACCACAAAGAACTTCAGCAATTCAGGTATATTAAAAGACACTTCATTTTATAGTTTTTTGGCTTGTAAAGTCAAGCACTCAAGACTTAGATAATGCCTAGTTTTCTCTGAAGCTACTGAATTCATTCTTTTTCCTGCAATTAATGTGACAGGATACTATGAGGGAAATAAGTACCACATACCTAGGTTAGGGATATATGTTGTGGTACCAGTAAACAAATGTGTAAGATGTTAATTTAAGCACAGATAAGCAACAAAAAATCTCTTTACGTGCAGTATGTGTTGTGTATGTTGAGCCATATAGACTAACATGTTGGAAAAACACATTAGATGTCAAAAAAGATGACAGTTTTCACAGAAACAAACTGGCCACAAATATAAATGTAAAAATATGTATGTTTTTAATATGGCTCATCGGCAAGATAAATAAGCACCAAAAACACCCAACAAATTTTAAGCTGGTGTATTTCTGAAGAGACACTGGCACTGTGGAGAAGCCTTCCAGCCTAGGTCCTGGGGTCCTAGGTTTCTTCCTTCATTTGTTTCTATGTACTCCCACATTAGTTTGCTTTCCTCATGCGTTTCAGAAAAGCATGCAAGCGAGCCAACGTGTTTATCATACTATTCAGCAAAATGATAGCAAAAAGCAAATGAAGCAGGGTTTAAACACTGAAAACTCTCACTGTCTAAATATCTTCTGATCTTGATCACTATCTCCAATTGAGAGATATCCATTAAATACTACCCATTAAGTGTATAAATTAAGTTTTTTCAGCAATAAGTAATTAATATACATGACATGAAGAAAACATGAATGTAATTAACTGCAGAAAACATCTGTGGAAGCTAACTATTCAGAACAAAAGTGCAACCGGCATTTGGCACGGCCTGATCTAGGAGAGCTGCTGTCTCCACAGGGCTTAAATCCCTGAGAAGTTGTGCTCAGTCGTACAGAAGGTTAAAGCATTCGTGCTACCACATAGAAACCCCAACATTAAAACCAATACTTTCAAGACTGCCTGAATGTTGTTTGCTCAGCCCAACTTTCTTGCTCTGGGTTCCCACTGCTATTTTCTATCACGTATATTGCCCAGCTCAAGGTTATTGTTGTTTTCCAGGTAGGAGCTACTTTACATGCCTACACACCAGGAATGACATGACCATACTCTGTCCCTAGAAGATTTTAACATTTTATGATCTGTTTGCTATTTAGTCATTGCAGTGTGCTCTCCCCTGATAGTAGAATTTACAGGTAATATTCAGTGTCAACGATGTCCCATAAATATGATGGACTACATGACTGCTATCCCTGCATCTTCCAAGCATAGTGTCAAAACAAGCACTGAAGACAGACTCATAGATAACAGGCTCTCTAGGTACATTACACTAGTGTGGAAAAAAAAAAAATGCAATAAAAATCAGCAGCGAACAGGAGCTGCTTACCAGCCTGACACTATCAGTAAAATCCTGGATCACATTCAGCACAGAAGGCTATATTTCATCATAAACTGTCTTTCATTTTCAAGCTAAACATCTCAGGGAATGGTTCAAATACAAAATATTCCCAGAGACTCCACTTAGTATTACTTTAACAGAATAAATGCAGTGATCACCCTTGGATAATTATTGTTTTTCTCTAAGGACCTAAATGTGTTTTGCCATTGAAACACTCTTTTCTGTTCTGCTAGGACAGTTTTTGTTTCATCATCCTGCCTCTGAAAGCCCTGAGTTTCACTGCACCACGAATGTTCTTGCATGTAGAGCTCGAGGTGACCACAGTTTGGCATCTAAATGCACCCCACTGGGCTTGTGTAGCTCACTCTAGATAGAACGTATTTTCTATACAAAATCTTACCAATACTTTTTGATCTTTAGGATCATTTTTGCTAAGGGATTGACTTTAGGAAGAGATGTTCATACATGCTTTGGTTGTCAAATGAAGTATTCCCAGGTTCATTTGCTTTTCTTCGAAACCTGCCTGCACACGAGGCATAGGAAAGAACACTACTGCCACTTATAAATTTATTTCATGGTGTGCTCCCCAAGTTTTTGCTGTACAGGTGAGATTTAGCCTCTCACAAGCAAGATCTGGAAATCTGCATTCAAATAAACTATGGCTTTAGCTCCAAGCAGCAGAGGAAGCACATTATGTAAATTGGACAGAGAACGTGTTTCTTCTGAGGAAAAAAGAGTTAACAGCCCTCTCTACCCCTTATCCATCAGTCCTGGACATTTGAGGTTTTTTAGATAGATAAAGATAGATACAAATATCTATATATGCACTTAGAAGCCCAAAGAGGAAGTAAAAGGAAAGCAAAAATGTTTAGGCCTACATTTGGAAATTTTGGAAGCCAAAAGCTACAAAATCCAAACCAAAGAGCTGACTTGAAACTAAGATACGGGGAAAAGATAAATGAATGAAATAAGCCAATTACGTCTTCTAACCCAAGTGAAAGTTTTACGAAGCACCAGCAGAATGTACAATAGCCCAGTGTGGGTTCAACCCTCATGTGAGTGTAGCAGCTTTATTCCCTCCCCCGTAAACCCAAAGCCTCTCTCAAAGAGGCAAAGCTTTTGGTTTTTACTCTGGAAAACAATTTCTTAAGACAGGGGTTTAGACATTATGGAGAAAAATAAGGTTAAAAATCTATTTCTGAAACTACTTCTGCACCGATTTTCTCTTTCAGTATCTCTCAGTGACTGAAAAGGGTTTAAGTAGTCCTGATATTAAAGTAGTCACAAAGAGACAGAAGAAGCAGCTGCTCCTGTTGGCACACTCCATTGCAAGTGTGCTGCAGGATGAGTATTTCGCACTGGGGATACAGAGAAGCATTTGTATTTTCAACTGTAGAAGCCAGCCAGTTTCTGCCACTTTGCACACCACTGTCCTATATTTCTTCATATCCTTTATTTTAATTGCAAAATAAACAAGGAAATTGTTTACCCCTGGGCAGTAAGAAGAGTTCAGTCAATTAATGTACTGCATGAAGGGTGCAGGTAGATTTTACACATGATGGAAATGATGCCTATTTTCAACTTCTTCCTGCTCATTTATTCATGAGGATAATAGACAGCAAAGCAGCTGCATATTCACAGTAAAGTATAATTTCTTCAGACAAGAACAATTATAAGACAGACCAACAGCGAGGCTCTGTAGAGTGCTTCCGCTGCAACGTACATATAAATTAAAAGCTTGAGTGCTCTGCTTCCTGAGGCATTCCCTACAGCTGAGAATAAAAGAAAATCTTATACCGCTTGACACTAGGTAGAAGCTTTAAGAAATAATTATCTTTTTCTTTATAAGCAGTCCTTACTGCCTTGCACATTAAATACAATGCACCACAGTTACTTACAGCCTCAGTCCTCCCTCCCCTGCACACCGCAGCGGCACCACAGTGCTGATGCTGTACAGACAAGGGAAGAGAGAAGAGAGAATAAAAAAACTCCCTGCTTCAGACAGCAACTCTGGTGTTATGTAGTGCATGCCTGAAGGAGAGCGTTGAGTGAGACTTGAGCGTGATGAGACTTGCAGGTTACGTGATCCAGCCCTCACGAACAGCCTGTGTCTTTTGCTGTGAAATGTTACCAAGTCCCAGTAGGGCTGTCTACTCTTTCCAGTTTGATTTTTTTTTTAGGTCAGAGTCAAAACAATTCAGGCTTGATTACTTCTGAAATTAAAATCCTACTTGCTATGTGAAGACTTGTTAAAATTCCTGTTTCAATTGATGTCAGAGTAACCTTCTGCAACCACGCATGAACTATGTTCCCAACCTGATATCAGCAGCTCAGATTTGCACAGACACTTCATTGTGTAGCTTTTCATTTAATTCTTGAGCAGAACAATTTCTTCTATTGCTGTGATTGCTTTATAATTGCCATCAGTTGACTCTGAAGTAACCTGCATGATGAAACTTCAGGGGCAAGTGTAGAACCTCCAATAACTGGTAGAAGTAAAAGAGGAGTAACGCCATGAGGTCATTTGAAGCAGGCAGATAAAATGGAGGGCGCTGACTGTTTGGACAAACCTATGGAAACCTGCCACGTCACAGCATGTTGTCCATGGGACCGGCTTTGCAGAAGATCCCTGTCAGAAGGTACTGGATTCTGGCACACAGATGTGTATGTGGGATCACAATCCTGAGTGTATAGACAGAGAACAACAGAGGGTATTTGGTTCAGGATACGTAGCCAGCCTCATATTTTTCAGAAGAGAATGCAGTGGAATAAGAAGAGCATTTGATTAGGACAAAACTTCCAGAGGAGGACATCTGGGGATAGAAATGTTTTGAAAAATGTGAGGGCTCCTTTGGATGGTAATGGGAAGGGAAGCAGAGCACAAGCGTTCATCAGGCAGATCTCTCACAACATTACTCAAGAGATAGGTTGGTACCGTCAGAGATGAGGAAAGAGGAAGAATTTGTTGCTTCTTAAACGCTGCGAACGATACGTATCGAACAGAATATACAGAACATTGCCGAACCTAGGGAACAACTTGAATTACTTGAAATTTAGAGCTGCTTTAGGGCTGCTCAGCCTTGTGCTAAGTTACAACATCTGTTTCAGAGCAATCATACCGCAAAGAATGCCAAAGTGCATGTTATTCCTTATCTACACCTACCCCTTCTGCACTTCATTCCTCCCATCTTATTTCTCATCCTCTCTCCTCCTGCCCTTGCTCTTCTGGAGATTGCGTAGGTAGCCAGTATGAGCCATTATAGAAGCAACAAGATGTCCTTGGGCCCTGGTGTGCTGGTAGCTTCTGACTTGAAATCTGGGATAGGATGTGGCTTCCTTGCCACAGAGTTCTCTCTCATCGTAATCGCTAAACGGATGCAGTGATTTTTCTCGGGCAACAGATCTATTGCTATTCTGTTCTCTGAATATGTATTTCAGAAAAATCATGTGTTCCTGTCATACCCAGAACTCAACATGTTTGCTAAGTAAAACACCTATTTGCACATTTGTTGGGTTAGGTCCGGAACAAACATTTTTAGAGAGATGAAAGAGTATCAGCTGAAAAACACACTTACTGCCACCTACAGAAAGAAAGATGAGTCTAGTAACGAGACTGGAAGCGCATAGACAGAAAATACCTCAGGGCTAAGGACAGAAACCCTCAGAGCACTAGCAATATCAGATAGCCAACTTGGATAAAATATTGAGAAATATGTGACTGGCTCAAGAGATAACAACACTCACAGTAATCCAGAGCTAGAGTTACAAAAATGCCTAGAATGAAATTGGTCACATTATAAGATGTTGGATTTGTAGTGTAGCTGTATCAGACAGGGAAGAAATTTTCAGTAATGAAACCCTCACATCTGCTTCAAATGATCTTAAAAGCTATTTTAAAAAACATAGCAATGCTTGTTCATTTAAACACAGCACGGTTTCTTATATTCAGACAGATTTGTAAGACACCAAGATATTTATATATTCAGTGCAATACAGTACCGTGAAGGATCTTTGAGATAAATGGAAGATTAGCAACTGATTTTTTTAACTAAGAAAAATATAAACAGTACCAGAAATGTCCATAAGACCAAATAAGCAGCAGAAGATTTTGCAGTACAGAGCATGTGCACTAACGTGCATAAAGGAAGTACAGCTCTAAGGAAAGCACTGAAGAGGTGCAAGGAGTGAGACTAAAGACCAAGCAAGTGCAGATGTAATATGAGGGTTTTCTGCTTTTTGTGAGTATCTGCAGTACATCAGTACAGACAGCACCAAACAATCCAACAAACCATCCTGCTCTGAAATCTGATAAAATCTGAAGCCACATTAATGATTTTGGGCTTATCAAAACCAAACAGAATTTGGAATATAGCTCTAAGTATCAAAGATCAACAGAATTTTGAAAAGAGATGGTGAAATAAATTTGAAGTTTTTCTCAATGGGTCATGAGAATAGTGCACGTCTTCTGTGCAGGGACCGTGTTGATTTTAACACATGTCCTATAAGAAAGGCCAATTATTTTTTCCCCAGTGCTCAGCTATGAACTTTGTGTAGAACAACCATCTTAAGACCCCATTTATCAGTGTTCATCTCCCAGATAGTTTAGATCCCATAAATCAAAACAGGTTTTTTTCTAGAGCCAATTATTTTCCAATAATTGATCTTCTTGCCAAAATGTCTTTTCTTCTAATGCAGCATGGCTCCTAGGCATATATATATGTTTCACCACAGTTTTTTCACTCAGGAGGATTTTTCTGATTTAGGATGGAATTTCTTACCAGAATAAGTTGCAAAGAAACAAAAAAAAGATCCATAGTTGATTTCAAGAAACATAACAGTTCAGGAGGGGGTGATAGAGATACTGAAATTAAGAGTCAGCAGATGAGCAGAACAGTATGCTCTCCCAAAAGGAGAAATAACAAATTAGAGCTGGGATTTGGCAGTGGCAGAGTCTGTTCAGGTTTATTGCAGATTGTACATACTAAGGGCCTTTTTCTAGACCAAAGCCTCTCCAAAATTTAGCAGACCAAGGCAATGAAGCTTGATTTCCCAAATGAGCACCCAGATATTTGGCCATTCATTCTGGACTAAATATGGGGAAATATTTCCCTACTTTTGGGGGAATATTTTGAGAAGTGTCATTTACACTGCAAACAGAAACTGAAATTAGTGTCAAAGCCCTGAGAGGTACAATTTAACTATGGCCCCTAAGATTTTTAAAATCTCTGTCTTGGAGCATGACTGTAATTCAGGTGGTCTCTGCCAGGCAATACCTTAGGCTTGGGCACAGAGGAGAAGCATGTAGCACAATTTAGTTTCAAATTAATTAGACTGGGACCAAACACAGTAAGAGAATCTGAAATCTGAGCACAGCACCAGCATCAGATAACGAAAAGAACATTTAGTTACTTCCTGATGAATAACAAATACAGGAAATATAATAGTAAAACACAGCATCTGAAGACGACATAATTTTAAAGACAGCATCTTAAGAAGAAACAGATTAATTATACTTACTAAAATATGTTTACTATATTGAATACATATTAAATATACTTTATATATTGTCCTGGCTTACAGATAACAATGTTTTTCCCTAGCTGAGATACACATCTACTGACTACAAAAAAGGATTTTAAGAACTCCTTGAAGATGCTAAGGGATTTTCCTTCTGTTTCCCATCTTTCTTTTTCCAGTAGAGACTATTAAAAAAATTACAGGCCTTGGGCTGAAAAAAGTTTGCACTTAATTTCAGAAATTACATCATTTTCTTTGTTCTTCTCTTCTTTTCCTTTATGTTGCCGCTTTACTGAGCTTTTTGGATAAACAGTACTTTGCACGAAAAACAGGAGATATTGATAGTTATTACTGGTTAATAAGAAAAATCCCACTCTTTCTCATTATCTTCTCATAAGAAATAGCCTGTAAACAGCTTTTACTGCAACCACCAAAGACAGTTTAACAAATCTGTGTTTTGGGGCTTTCCTTCCTGCAGGAAATAAAACTCTCTTCCAATAACAAGGTACTGCCTAGAACATGAACTCATCATCCACAAAATATACATAGATCAGAAAAATGTTGTTTTTCAGATCCTTAATAGGTTTTATTATCAGCATTTCATAGCTTGAAAAAAGTTATTTTGTGTCGCATTTTTCATAAATATGTTTTAGAGCAATACCTAGTCAGTGCACAAGCTCAAAAATCCACAGATCACAAAAATAAGGGCACTTGAAACAGTCATCTGCCTCCTTTCACAGACCAGAGCCACCTTTCATCATTTTAATTCCTCAGAATTTCAAAAGAACCTCCACAAGAAAATGTCCTTCAAAAGGAGCTTTTGAAGTCCCCCCAATGCAGAAATCTGCTCCGTAAGGTGTCCTGATTGATGTCAGACACCACCTAGATGCTTAAAATTGTCTGACCCAGGCAGCAAAGGAAAAAGCATCGGTTTAAATCAACTATTGCTACTCTTTTAAAGGAGGAAGCAATGATGGAACTATGGCAAAACATAAGCAGAATTACAGTTTTCCTGCAGATATCCCAGACTGACATTGAATTTGAGTACTGTGACTCTTTATTTTGCTTCCAAAGCCAATAATATCGCTCAGTGACAAAACACAGCTTGCTCCAGGGGGAAGACTCTGAAGTTCTAACCTGATAACGTTAGAGGTATTCATAGCTCAAAGACACACAAACAATAGCTCAAATTGCCCAATCAGCATCACCTACGATCAGCCTCGTCATATCTCATTTTATCTTATACGCAGCACCCCAGTTGCAGCCTTTTTACATTGACTGAGAGAGGAATTTAAGGTCGAGAAATCTAGCAATGCTGAGACTGCTAGGACCACTGCACTGATTTCACTGGGTTCTGTGAGCTGCTCCCACACTCTTCTCAAAAAATCACCCAAAAATCTGTCCTTCCTGTCAGTGCAGCTGATACGATCAGAGTCAAACCACAGAGGAATCCAGCTTCTTACTTCTCTTTTATTTAATACCAGGAGGTAGGTGTTTGGGTAGCTGCCTAATGTCTAATACCTGCTTGCTTTATTTGGAGCTGCAGCCCACCATAATATCAATTCTCAGATACACTCATACTGAGTTGCCTTAGAAATCAAATATCCACTTAATGTCATCCAGAACCATTACTGAAGGAGCAATGGAGGCAAGACATGGAAACAACAAATTAAATTCACCAAGACACTGTCAGAAAACCAAAAGGCAGAGATGTCCCCTGGGAACACACAGAAAATGTTTTCTGAGGCACAAAAGCATTTTTTCCAATGGACAAATCCGATTAAAATGAGACACTTGTTTTCTACTGCCTCGTCAAATGCAAGTCCAGTCTTCTCCTTGTTTTGATCTGTTCATCCTAAGACTGAGCACTATTAAACTGCTTTGTAAAAATACCTAAAATAACAAGTAGCAGGATAGGATAAATTCTCTGTAACGCTAAGGGATCCAATTATTCAAGAAAGTGTTCTACCAAATTAATTCTTTTGTTTCATTAACCTGGGGTGCCTAATCTGGTGATCCTTTGTTGACTGGTTAAAAAGCAATAAACAAAGTGCTGGAGTAAGTCCAGAGAAGGCCACAAAGATGATCAGAGGCTGGAGCACCTCTCTTATAAAGACAAGCTGAGAGAGTTGGGGTTGTTCACCCAGGAGAAGAGAAAGCTCTGGGGAAAGCTTATTGTGGCCTTTCAGTACTTAAAGGGGGTTTACAAGAAAGATGGGTCAGGACCTGTTGCCACATGACAAGGTGTAAGGGCTTTAAAATAAAAGTGGGTTGATTTAGACTAGATCCAAGGAAGAAATTTTTCACCACACAGAGTGGTGAAACACTGGCTCAGGTTGCCCAGGTGATTGATGCCCCATCCCTGGAAATATCCGAGTTCAGGTTGGACAGGGCTCTGAGCAACATGATCTGGTTGAAAATGTCCCTGCTCGTTAAAGGGGGGGGGTTGGACGTTTGAAGTTCCTTTCAACCCAAACTATTCTATGGTCCTGTAAAATGAAGCCACTTTTTCCAAAGAAAACATCCAAACTCAGATGACCAAGTAGCCATAACCAGCACTGGCACATATGATACGTCAAAAAGACTCATCTCCTTTTGTATTTGGAAAGGTAACGTGGCATAACTGAATTTCTCTGAAACCAATTTTTCCAATTTAAAATAGCAACAAGAGCATAGTATTAAAAAAAAAAAAAATCTCAATGTTGCCCTACCTTTTAAGGGGTGCTGCTGTGGCATTTTGTAATTACTGCTTAACACTTGCCAATTTTTTTTTAATTTAGAAAAGATCCAAATCTCCTCTTTAGTCTTCCTGTTGACCTCAGTATGTCTGTTACCTTTTCCTTTCTTTGTGGTTTAAATCCTATTAGCAACAGTAATAATTATGCTGGGCATATTGCTCTCTACGTACAAAAGTGACCCACTACAATTGAGGTCAATACAAACAGAATGAAGGAACCACAATTGCAAGCAATAAAAAAAATCTACTTTGCCTATTATTAGTAGCCTATTGTTCACTATTATTTGCCTGTTGCATATTAAAAAGTAGGAAATATTAGGTGCAGGTTTTTCCTATTTATCTTTCTAATATTGAAGGATAGAATTTTTTTGATACGGAAGTAAATCTAAAGCAAAAATTACCTCCCTCTCTAGGGCAAGCTCAATAGCTTCCTGTTTACTGAACCAAGTATGAAGTTAGCACCCAACAATCAGCATTCTGAAAATTAAAATCTTTTTATAAAATAATGTATAGCTAGAGCATCTAATAAACAAAACTGTCCATATTATCGTAACACTAACTGAAGCAGTTGGAAATGAGGGAACAGACAGCAAGGGCTGTCTGTGGCCCTTAAAGCATCCATATAATAAACATGCAAAGACAGACTCTGAAAATCAAACTCCACGAGCGTAAAATTTAAACCCCTTTTTGCCTGTAAGATAAGAGACCAATTTGAGACAATCACAGTAAGTAAACCTAAAAATAAATTAGCATAAAACAAGCACTCTTTTGCAAAGAGAAAATTTTGAAAAGGTTTTCTCTTACCTTGAGATGAAAAAGAGAACAGTCATATAATAAAGTATTATAATAATAACATCAATAAGGTTCCCAACCCTAAATCAAATGTCTTTAGGGAATTGAAGTACTACGCAAGTGAAATAAACTCTTTTCATTTTTAAGACTATTTGTAAATAATTTAAATTTGTATTTTACACAATAAATCTAGAAAAGCCTGTTCACTGGGAGATAACTGTTAAA
Organism: Nycticryphes semicollaris; assembly: GCA_013400055.1. NCBI lineage: Eukaryota > Metazoa > Chordata > Aves > Charadriiformes > Rostratulidae > Nycticryphes > Nycticryphes semicollaris. Next base: position 144,918 of record VXBJ01003891.1, on the reverse strand, counting down.
CAGAAACACTAAACCAAGATAATGATAATGAGGCTGGGTTTGTTTCAGTGAGCCTGGAAATTCACACTAAGAAGAGACACATGTCAGCTCAAGGGCTTAGCTGAGTTATAACCCATACATGCAAGCTGGTTTTGCTTGGAAAATATTTTGTTAAATCAAACTGTATTTATCTGATCCCCTGATCCCTTTTTGTTGACTTCAAATCTACGAGTACAAACACTCATTTTGCTGAATACAGGAGGCCCAAGAAACATAAGCAGGTTTGCTTGGTTGCGATTCCAACCATAACGTTCTTCCATAAATTCTCTAAAAAAATAATACTATCTGTTGATTTTTCTCCTAAGGTCATGATAAAAGTTGAATTTCTCATTATTCCTCTGGTTGCTTTCCCCTTGTATTTTTGCTTCTGTTCTCTTTCTCGACTTACCACTGAACAAAACCTGCTGCATTGAGAGGTCAAGGTGGAGGGTGGGAAGGAAAGAGGAGACAGCAGAACATTAAATTCCAATCCCAGCATTTACATGACGACAAGTCCTTGGCCTTTTTCATCTTGCACTAAGGAATGAACTATTTAATTGTTCATTACTTTAGTGTGAATGACACAACTAGTGTGTCATTGTGAGATCTATGGTTGCCCACAGATCAAATATATATGTGCTGGAGGCCACCTAAACTCCAGCCTAACGTATTAAAAAAAGATTTATATGGTCCTCAGACATCCCTGTGAAACACAATAAGACTGATGGGACTTTTGCTTAGATAACACCGGATTACGACAATAATAAGTTAGTAGGATACAGTGAAAAGAAGATAGCTGGAATAACTACTACATTTAGCAAGCAGCAATGTGAAATTTGTCACAGTGGTGATTATTTATATTGCAGCATCAAAGTAGTAGCACTATGATTAAAGTCCTGTTATGGAATTCAAATTTAATAAGAGCTTTAACCTTTATCTTGTTGAAAAAACTACCACTGAAATGGCAAAAAGTCAAAACATAGAATATGAACTTTGAGCTCTATTTGAAATTGTATTTTTATGGTATTTTGATGAAAAATTTGACACATTAATTATCATAAAATCTTTTGAATCTTTTAAAATCTTTTTTGGCATTTTCCTTTGTGTTGACTAAAGACTGTTTTGTACAAGTCTGTACAGGGAATCAAAACCATTTTGAGACATCAGCAAAGCCAGGCTCCTTGGAAGTTTAGTTCTTTAACAGTTGTCTTCTCAGTGCATTTTGGTCTCACTGTATCTCCCCATCATTTTTATTTCAGAGACATTAGTTGTGTTAAGACAAAATAGTCTCACGAATGTATGGAATATTGTGACAGTCAGTCCTGTCAATGAAACTGCTGCCTAAGAACAGAAGAATGATACTAAAGAAATATAACAAAGAACAAATTTCTGAATGTAGGCACCTTCTAAAGAGGAAAATGAAAGCACTGCTTATCCCATCATAAGCAATACAAACGGGAAGGCATGCACATATCTTTCCTTTTTAGCCTTTATTTATATACCTTTAAGCATAGAAACACCCAGAAATTTTTGAGTATATAGGAAAATTATGCCTTAATGTTAACTGTAATTAAAATAGAGCTTTTGGTAATTAATAGTAATTCAGGCTACCACAACAGTCCAGAAACTTCTGGCCCAAATTTCTACAGTCTAATCAAATAACACTTAGCAAAGCTAATAATAGTGCAGTGACATGTTTGGGAATGATAGGGAAATGATGGAAATTTGGAAGTGATGCAGGGTCCCAGTTTCAGCCCATGTGGAACTGCATGCTATTCTGCTTTTTGCACAACTCTACCTTTAATGTCCTTCATGATGAACAAAAGGGCTTCTGCATTTGATGTATCTCAGCAGAGAAAAGAGACTCAAATCTCTTTGAATAGAAAGACGCTATTCTTCTCTTTATTAAATATAATCCCAAAACAGGAGTAGGTGCTAAGGAGGAGAACACTTTGACATTGTGACATTCAATAGCTCGACATTGAATTGAGGCAGCATGATGAGATACAGCCCACATACACTGGTCATTGCCATTTTCAGAAATGACAGTAGAAAAAGATTTCTAAGATGTATTTTCATCTCTCACACTCAATAGAGAACAGTGATCTCAACACCCACATGCCTGACACAATGCTGGGCTATGATTTGAAGAGACAACAATGAAATAACATTATCTCACATAGAGAAAATAGAATTACTTTTGAAAATGTCATGATTTGAAACAACTGTAGGTTTATTTCTTTATTGCCAAGAAACTATACTGCCACATTTTGTAAATCAGACATGCTACATTGAGATTGCTTTTAGCCTACTAATAATTTTAGACCCTAGGACAAAGAACATAACTTTAAAAAAAATTCCAAAAACCTAATTAAGTTTTTCTGTAGCTTTTGCTTCTGTGGTCCTTTACATCTTTTCCTCATAATAAGAAAAAAGATAGATAATATAAACCAGGTGTGAATTTTATGGTCCAAAAAGGCAGGGAGAGCCCATTGAGTTGCACTGTCCCAGGATAAGGTAAGTTCAAAACTGTCCTTCCCAAAATGTTCTTCAAGACCAAAGATATTATAAGCTGCTTTCCCCTTAGAATTTGCTTGACTGTTATACACTGGCACATTGAAAATGCCAATCCCCCACTTGCTCCACAGGTTTAGCTCACTAGTTTGTGAATGGTGTATGCAGAAGGAAAAGCAGCAATACTATAGAAGCTCTCCATGCCATCATGTAGTGGTTTGCATGTCTATCACACCTGCACCTCTGTTTGCTTTGTAGGTCGCTTGACCCTTCTTTGCCCTGTACCGGGAACTCATGAACTGCTTAGAAGTAAGCAGTCATCTAGCACCTTTGTTGCTATCTGTATTATCAAATTATCAGAGCTTGAATGGTACAGCTGAATAGTAAAGGAGATTGAATAGAGAGCTAGGACTTAGAGTGTCTATGACGTTAATACAATTTTTCCAGCTCCAATTAGGTTCTGATTTAATGCAGTTGTTTCAAAGTCTTTTTACATAATTGAAATCTTGGTATTCTCTGTGCCAGGCATTATTATAGGAATAGGTTCAATCAAGTTTCAATATAAAGCTGTAGGCATTATTAGAGATATTTCTGGTGGCATAATGAGCTGTTCTGAGGCATTTGCTCTGACTGGCCCTTTGAGTGATCTGTGAACGTCAGTATTTTATTGTCCTCCCTAAATGCATTTGTAAATCCACTTCTTTCTTCTCATGTTTCTATTTGGTAGTAATTCACGTTAATAGAACAAGCTGACTTTTTAATTAATCTAAAAGAGATTTGATTAAAACATTAGGAATACCTTCAAAATGCACAGAAACTACATATCCATTTTCTTCCTAAGAGCATGCCTAAGTAAAATGGCCCAATGAAGTCAGCAGAATAATTTTGATTCATTTTGACAGGGCTGGAGTCCTTCAATCACTGGTTAATCTTGGAACATATGATGAAACCTTACCTACCATGTCACAACCTTAAAATGTTAGTACAGTGTGTACTTCAAAGCATTTACAGACCTACACCACCAGATATCAGAGAAAAAAAAAATATATTTCTTTAAGATTTCAGGCAAGTAGAAGGTCTTGATATCTCATTTTGTTTGAAAGCAATACAATATAGTGTGTAACAGCACTAAACATGTTATGGCAGAGGCAACAGCCTTATTCAGCACTTGCTGTAGTCTCTCTCATTTCTTTCCTCTTGACCCAGGTTCATATTTAGAAGGCAGATACTTCAGGGACTGCTTGTGTTTCCAAGCTATAAAATGATGTCTTGTTTACAGCAAACATCCATCTTCCTTAAAAACATTTGTCATTCTTCAGTAATATTCCTGACTGTTAACCTAAGGCAAAGCTTTGTAACATTGTGGTTGCACTACAGAACAATGCTGCAAAATTATTTTCCTAAGAGGATGCCTTCCCATTAGTGATCTATTTACTATTGCCACTACAAGCAATCAAGCCATCATTTCTATAAACCTTCACCTGCAAAACCTGTGTTTGTATTCAGCATCTCTCAAGCTGTTACTGCTGTCACTGTGAAAATAACAAAAGTATTCTCTCTTATTTGCATAGGGATGTAGAGAATGATGTCACAGAATCAGGAGATGAACTGAAAAACAGATTTCAAAAGCCTGCCTAGATTAGTCAAAAGGTCAATACAAGTGCACACTCTACAGGAGAAAGAAGGACCTAGAGAATGCCTTTGAGAGAGACAGTGTGCTCAGAGGTTCTTCATGTGCTACCTAAAATACTGAAGGCAGAGCTGGGGGCCCACGTTTACTTTATCCTTGTCCATCCACTTGTTACCTCCCTGTTGAGCCAGAGGAGAAGTGTTTGAGGAGGCTGCAGGCACTACTATGCTGCTAACACTGCAGACTCCTGCCTGTACAGACACATCCTCCTCTCAGGAGTTCCAACCAGCTTGTTCCCGTTCAGAGACCAGTTCTCTACTCATGTGGCCCCTGAAACACTTCTTTGATATAAAAAGAATAAAGGATTTTAAGAACTCTATTAAAACAAAAAAAAAAAATCTATTTAAAAACATTTGCAAGAACCTGTGCAGATTTGGAGAAGTTTAAAGGCAGCTGAAATAAAAAAATTCACATTTTGTCTCAAACAGCTCTTCCAACATTGCTTTCAAATGTATTACATTCTACAACCATTACTTTATTTATATTCTGTTAAAAATCGTATTCAAATCTAAACATCTGCAAGGTCTGAAGCACCCTCAGCAGAATTCTCTGTAAGCTCAACTCCCACCAGCTACAGATGGAGAGGAGGGGGCTGAGAAGTACATTGCAAGAGTCATTCTTGAGTACATTTAAATTTAGTTCCATTTTGATAGGTGTTGTGGTTTGGGGCCACAAAATCACAGTCCATATTTAGAAAGCTGACTCTTAGAGCAGCTAAAAGTTACACTCCAATCTCTTCTGAAGGTCTGTATTTCTCAAGTACTTTGACACTGTCTAGTTAGGAAGGTCCACAGTATAAAACTCGTCATAAAATCCATAAAAGCAGAGGACCACAGCATAAAGCCTATTCTCCTTTCCCCATAGTCTTGATTTGAAAGCAAAGCAGCTTTTGGCTCTTGGAATCTAGTATCATTTTGCAACAATGGGGTAGATTCTGCGTGAGTAATACTGTGTGGATTAAGATTTATGCAGAACATAGGTTGTTTCTCACTACAAGTCATTGCTTTGGGTTTTTATTGGCTGAATAATGATGTGCCCCTGCTAGATTAAACCGAGGTTTCAGTCCAAAAAAAAAAAAAAAAAGTTAAAATAGATATAACCTCTTCTTTAATAGATGCCCAAAAAAGCCATGAGAGCCATTTCTTAGAAAGTGTCTTGTGTAGCTTAGTTAGCTACTAACTTAAAGAGACAGTTACTATATAACCCGAAAAACACATTAAAACAAACAAATAAATTTATGTTTTCCATTAAAACTGTTTCAACAGACAAGACCAATCTAGCCCCATCTAAGACTAGAGAGAATAATAACAATGTGAGCAAGTTCATTAGGAAGACGTGTTCACACTTAACCAAAGCTGATTAAGACTGACACTTTTGTGAGTCACTGTAAACCATAAATCTTAACTGTACATATTTCCATCTGTAGTATTTTAGCCTTTACCAAGCATAGCAGAAACTTTAATATGCTTTGTACAATCCCCAGCGCAACTAAGTCCTGATCCCTACATGGGGAAGGTTGCACTTATTAAAAAAATAATAGAACATGAGAGTCTGTCTCGTAACATTTACGGACAACTCCATGAGTTATCCTCAAGTTAGAAGCTTTCTAGAGATCAAAGGAGCATGAGACATCAAAGCATCTGATGTACAACAGAGGTTTAAAACTCTAATCTACATTCTGAACATCAACACAAAGACACAGTTAACAACTTTTTAAATTTAAATTATTATACACCATTTGTTCAGATTCTAATGGTACCTCAGAATCCAAGGCAGCTTAAATAAATGTTGCACATACACAATTAAGTAAAAAAACCAATCCATTGGTTATAAATCTCAAGATATGGATAAAATATGCTTTGTAAAAGGATATAAAAGTTAAACATATTATAGTTAACTCAAAGTTATCTCATGGGAACATTTAAAAGCTTTAGTGTTAGGCTCAAGGATATGGTTCAGTTCACTGTAAGGGTAATAATAACCCGCATTTGTGAGAGGTCACTGGAGAACCCAATAGGATCACTTGCTGTTGCAGTATTTCGATTTACTATGTTTTAAATATGTAAAATGTTAAACATTTTCATCAAAAATTACAAATATAAAATTTACTAAGTAATGAAACGTCCCAAAAAACCCTGTCAGAAAACTCACTTTCGGTAGTTGAGAGACATAACCCAAGCTCGCACCCTAGGCTCTATCCACAAGCAGTCAGTCCTAGGTAATGATTTTGATATTATGAAAACCCCAGGTCAGTGCAAATAGGTGACATCAACCATATTTGAAGAGCCCATACTTCAAGACAACACTTGGGAAAGAATATCTCAGCACATTTCTACTGATTTAATAACATTATTTCTCTGTCTGAATTACAGCAGAGCCTTCAAACTGCAAATGAGATCACAGCCAAGTTATTCTAGTTATTATAACAAACACACAGTGTGCCTTTGGGGCTTAAAATCAGATGTTGAGACAGCACAGAAAGAGGAAAATAGAGTAATATGTCCTCACTTTAATGGTGCAGAATTGAAGCACAGAGAGTTCAAGTGCACTGCTTGAGTGTCACACAGATCTTTGTGGACTGACACCTCAATGCCCCAAACCTTCACCGTGGCTCCCTTTTCTTTAAAGACAGGCTTCAGGAGGACTGTACCAGTGTAGGTTCCCCCCTTAAAGAGCAATAATAAAAACAGAAGAAAATGTGACTAGCCTAAACCAGGTATTTTAATAACTTCCCTCATGTGTAGTTTGAAAGGGACTAATTAGGCTCCAAGAATCACAAATCCAAGAATCATCATTTTGCTACTCTAAGTAATGGTATTACACAACTACTTAAAACTTCCGGTTTTGAAATATAATTTCCTTAGCGTGCATCATATGGGAAAACTGATAGGAAAATAAACATACACTTCTAGTACATGCTTCATTAAATCTTAGGCTGAGTTCAAATTATCTTTCAAAAAGAAATTTCCATTACGGCACTACTTGCTAATGTAGCGACTGAAGTGATGTATTAAGAGCAATAGCTCTGGGCAGAATGTCAGAAATTGCCCATACTGCAATAAAAGCCCAGACTTCATCCCAGTGTAATACATCAAGGAAATCTTCAGCATAGTGAAACAAAATTACTCCATAATTTTTTTGCAAGCTTTATTTTTGTGTATGTTCTTTCCTGGAGCAACTGATGTTTTCTCTGCACAGAAGAGCTGATATGAAACATACTGCGAAAAAAGCAGCATGAGGTCATGGCAAATTTTGTGGCACTCCACCTCACCATGTTCATGTTCTCTATAACACATGAGCCTTTTGCTTCCCACATAACAAGGACAAGCTTTCAATTTATAAGAAAAAGGGAGGAAAAAAAGGTACTTTTTCTGTTTAAACTTTTCCTTTGTTTAGAGAGAATGTATCCAGTTCAATTTTTCCAATAGACCATGGCCAGAAGAGCAACACATGTTCACATGCCAGGCCATAAAACGCAACTGATTGCATTAGTGGGGCTATCTAAAAATGCTGTCCTACATTCATTTCTGTATCTCAGCAGAAAAAAAAACGTGATTGCCTGGGAATATAATGTTGGTTTGCTTGTCCAAGCTCTTGTAAGATACAGGAATGATTCACTTATATTTCTACACACCATACCTTGGTGCATTCCAGTTCTAGGGGAAGGACACGGGAGACACTATTTGTTCTGTGATTCTTCCCTTCTGCCAAGATAAGAATAAGGGCAGAGCAACTGCATCATCTACCTGGACTTGTGGAAAGCATTCAAAACTGTCCCGCATTACATCCTTGTCTCTAAATTGGAGACATGGATTTGACAGATGGGCTGCTCAGTGGATAAGGAGTTGGCTGGATGGCCACACTCAAAGAGTTGCAGTCAACGGCTCAATATCCAAGTGGCGACCGGTGACTAGTGGTATTCCTCAGGAGTCAGTACTGGGACAGTGCTGTTTAACATATTTGTCACCGACATGGACGATAGGATTGAGTGCATCTCAGCAATTTTGTCAACGACAGCAAGCTGTGTGGTGCAGTCAACAGGCTAGAGGGGAGGGATGCTGTCCCTGGAGGTGTTCAAGATCAGACTGGATGGGCCTTTGAGCAACCTGGTCCCTGGGAGGAGTCTCTGGCCAGGGAAGGGGGGTTGGAACAAGATGATATTTAAGGTCCCTTCCAAATCAAACCATTCTATGATTTTATGATTCTAAGATGTAGTTTTGTCATTCAGAATAAGATCAGTTTGCTGCAACTCTGATGCAGATGTCTCAAGCTGTACTGACAAGGACTGGAAAATAGACATTTTATAAAATGAAAGAGCTACAATGTCTCAGTGTTAGTCCTAGAAGGTCAAAGCCTGCCTAGATCCCATGCATGCCCCTCTACAAATGTTTTTGCAGAGAAGGCAGCTGAGGGCTTTCATTCCACTTTCTTTCATCTATGCAAGGAGGCAGAGGTCACTCTTCTTCCAAAGTAACTATGACTTTAAGACAACCTTGTGATCAATTACTTCAAACAGTGGAGGCAAACTCAACGTAGTATGCAGCCAGGCACTCTCCTTGAAAACAGTCAGATTCTCTCCTGAAGCGCTTAGCAGTTGTGGATTTTTATGCCTTAGGGCATGCACCAAAATGTAAACCACTAGCCAAAAGATGAGATTAAGTAATGTCTGCACACCTTGGTGTTCCAGCATTCAAAACAAATCTGACAGATTTCAGACAGCTTCAAGGTCAGGAGTTCTGACTTTAAAAGCGCTGAGTTTTAAAAGATTTACTGACGCTTAATTCAGACTTTTGTGTTTGTCCATTTTAGGTATCATTGGGTGCAATCTCAGAAGAGTATTCATGCAAAACACCTGACAAATAAATCCACATACACAAAAATTAGATAAACTCTTTGTGCTCTAAATTAGCAATCTGTTTATCTGTATTAATCTGTAGCAATCATGCTGACTACAGCACTTGACAGCCTGAATACAAAGGCTAATAATCTGAAATTCAGTTACATTACAGAAAGAAATCACAAACATGGATTTTCTATCGGTCTGCAATGACAGAGAGAAGATAAAAGGGGTACACCAATTATTGAATAAATTTTTTTTAAAAATTTCAAAGGAATGAAAAATAGCACATGTAATTGACTCAAGAATTTCCAGTAGCCTTTCTGGTTTTTCCACCAAAATAAATGTTCTAATTCATTGCTTTGTCTTAGGTGATAAGACGTGACAGATTTAAAATATAAAGCAATTACTGTAACTAAAATTGTTCAAAATGGATGCTTCTATTCAGCTGAAAGTTCTATATTTAAATCTGTTATTCTTTATGAACAGCACAGTGGGGATATATGACAACAAATTCATGAGTGTCTATGTTGGCTTATTTGTTTTCCTGTCAACACCATTTACACAGCAGAATTGCAATTCCAAAATCACTTGGAATGAGAGAAATAACAGCCATTAATATTGTTGCTCTCAAAGTGTATGGAAATTCTTTCTATGATTCTTGTATAATCAATGTCGTCTGATATGATTAAAGTGTAAAAATGCCAAATCCAATGTATAAACAATATTGTGCCCTCAAGTTAGTCAGTAGCTGAAACACATGCTTATGTTTTCGAACATGACTAAGTAGTGCCCACAGATCTCCGTTTTTAGCATGTGTGATTCCATCAAATATGTTCAAAGATAAATTTCTGGTTACTTTCTGTGCTGATAGCTATAAAAGCTAATGACTGTGCTGCAGGATGGAATATTTGTGTCACTGATACCAGGAAAAAAATCATGAGTAATTTAACCATGGTGCCTTCACACGGAAATCTCAGATAGTAAATTTTTTAAGTAACAGAAAAATCCAAAGAAAGACTTGATGGCTGCGAGGCACATGAAATTTATACTTTAGCTATTTTCAATAATGACATTCATTAACCATTGTAATGCATGGCCAAAGAATCTGACACAGACACATTTCTGAAACGCCTTCCTATTAAGCACAGACTGATTTATACAAGTGTCACCAGGTAAAACCCCAGACTGTTAATCAAACTCAGCCCTAAACTGGTCCCCCCTACTTGAAAACCATCCAGTCAGGGGACTGACAGCTTGTGAATCTGTGTTTAATGAAACAAAACAAAACAAAAAAAAAAAATTAAAAAAATCTTTGGGATGCACGGAGTGTGCCTGCAGGATACTGTAGGAGTGTGAATCCCAAGGCAGGGACAAAAGGTCTTTCCAAGCCCATTCAGGACTGCTTCACAGTGAAAAGCAATACAAGTTCCATCAGCCCAGATTGTTAGTTCAGGCAAACTGGCATAGTTTTTTCTGGGGTAAATTCACAGAGATTGTGAGCAGTCAATTTTTGTGCTTGCTTAAAAGAGGGCATAAAATGAGCCCCTTCAAATCCCTTTCCAGCATCTCCCTTCCCCTCCTCGGGACCTAATTTCCTTTGGCTTTTCTGCTTTCAAAGGCCACTGTGATCTGGGCAGAACACCAACATCAACTTTTTGTTGCCAAATCTGACGGGCATAATGTATAATGAGTACAACTCTTATTTCTCATTGTTTATGGGAAGAATCAACCAATTTGTTCCAACTTTTTTTCCTGAAGAACATGTCTTCCATCCTGTACATTATGTCACTGGATTGAAGTTTAAGGAAAGCTTATTACATAATGCAAATACTTTGTATCCTGTTTTGTTTAATAATATGGCCATGACTATGAAACTAATTAAAGTAGCAAAATCATAGTCCAAAATTTCTGTGGATGCCTTAGGAAACATACTAACATCAGAAAGGTGTGGTCTTGTCTCTCAATAAATATCACAAGCATACACATTCATGAGGATTTAACACCAATATTTTTAAAAGTCAAATAAATTTAAAACAGTATCTTTGTTTACAAGTGACTTTTCCAAGCACCATAAATGAGTCAGTTCTTAGTGCCAGATTCCAGTTTCACAGATTGAGCAGCACTTTATAACATTGCTCTGCCAAATTATCAGGGCTTGATCAACATGCAGCTTTGCAGATGTATAACTTCATTGGGACCAGATGTTTGGAAAGAAAATACCTAGTCTCTACAGGGGTCAAGCCTATCACTCTGAAAGATCTTCCAAGCAAGTGCTCCTGACAGCAAAGCTGAAAGTACTTCACTTTTTTTTTCAGATCTAGAGACACACAAGGAAGGAGCTGAAGGCAACCCCAGTTGTCCCAATCTAATTATCTTCTTGTCCTCCATGCAAGAGCATATCTGAATAATTTGTTTCTATGCGAACAGTGGAACATTTACCCAGAGCTCACAAAGTCAGCTGAAGTTTTTCCACAGATAAGGTGGATTCTGGATCAGTTTCTATTAAAAAGTCTCTCTAAGTGTCTAACATAACTTCACAAAAATCTTTTCATGCCCTTGAATTTCTTACTATGGTTCAGATACGGCATTACCCAACAACTGACTACCAATGGACTGCTAAGTGATACATTTTCAGATATGTAGCACATCAATAATATGTGTCTCTAAAACCTATTTTTATACACACGTATATATTCAAAGCTACACCAGAGTCTTTATTATTGACTTCAAGTGTACAGTGTACCTTTATTGAAGTATGTATTTTTCTCTGTGATTTATCAATTGTTAAAGCGGCAAAGAGAAGTAAATTTACATTAGGAACAGAACATTGGAAAATGTGCTCATCTGATGGATGCCATTAAACTAATAGAATCATAGAAATATTGAACTTGGAAACGATCATTAAGCTCACCAAGTATAAGACTTCTGGGGTGGTTCTTTCATGAGGACAGGTTTATATAAAAGGAGTTTCTGGACTGTCAAAGGTGACCAGCTTCTTTGCAAATAAGGACAGCTGGAACTAAAAGGTCACCAAAACTGTTCATCCAGCTGGTGGCATCCAACTGGGCTAGCAGCAGACAGTGTCTTTAGTACTTTCGTTATTGGCTTCCCTCCTACCCCTGCTGCAGATTCAGAACTGGCTGCATCCTCAATGCCTGAAAAGCCTCAGCATCAAACAAATGACACATACAGCAAGGGATCCATACTTGAACTACTGCAATTCATCAAGAGCACCATAGGCTGATTACCCTCCACTTTGACAACCCATCTGCAAATGCTGGCTTGTCCCTTTGGGCCACTTCATTTGCTGATTTAGTTTTGATTCAGGTGGACTGATGAGCATTTGATATAAGAGGCAACAGCTCTGAGACATGAAATTCAGATCTAGACTTCTCAAGGATTAGAAAACTGGTGGTAAGGTTCATGTTCTAGTCTAAATTTGTCTTTAAATATAAGCCAATAAGACTGGAGCTATGATTTTTCCAAGCTGCCAATATTTTCTGACCAGACATTTTTAGATATTCCACACGTGGAGGGTACAATGTTTCATTGCAAATCTACTTATTTGATTATATCTGATGTTACACAGGATTTTCTATTTAGCAGAATGGTACTGCAATATACTGAAATCACAATACAAGTTTAAGTTACACTTAGCAATTGCAATGCACAGTTCAACCACAGCACTGGTGTGAACTCTGCTACTGGTCTCTATATTATGCTCACCATCACAATGCTGGCTGTCCCCAAGACAGAGTACATGAGTCTAAACCAGCTCAAGCCTATCCCCATCACTCTCTTCAAAATTCTTCTGTTAGTTTAGCTTTTATAGTCTGTGTTGGACTGAGCCATGCATGCATTTACACAACCAGTTGAGCCACTCCACCACAATGCAATCAGCTGATCCACTCAACTGACCCAGCTGTTTACCTAATACAAAGGCAACCTTTTTGGCCCCCTTAAGTTGAGATAAAGTCAGGTTTCTTTGCAACAGCCATTCAGTCACAGCCTACATTACTCCAAGGTTTAGGAAACATCACCCTCACTCATCTCCTCAGAGTCTTGTTGCGCTGTAAGGATCAATCGCCCAAGCCAAGTCTCTGATACCCAAGCTTGCAATACTAAGCTTGATGGTCCTTCTAAATTAAGTGGCAGATTTTAGGTGCTTACCAATATATTACAGCACCCTGCCAGGCTGCCTGGTCTACCTGTACAATACATCTGTGAGGAACAAAACTGCACTTTTAAATAATGGGTGGTACTTATTCAAAAGTGACTGTAAACATCAACTTTTGTCTACAGTAGACCACTAACAATAATTGCTGTATTTTACAGACCTACAGTCCTCTCAAACTCCACACTTCAGCAGCTCATTCATCTCAGATGGGTGCCAGGAGAGCTTTCAAAGGTCTGCAAAGCCTCTCTGCAAACACTGACACTTACTTGTCCAGATGTGCACATTGTCATTTACTGAAACCAAATTATTATGTACATTTTCATTCATTTTTGTGATGCTGTTAGGCAAAATTATAGCATTTTCTAATAGACTAGATAATCACCCTTTCAGGGCAAAGCTCTTTGCCCTTCTGCAGTAATGAAAAGTAGTGGAGTTTCCAAACCTGCCCACAATATAAACTCAAAAAAAAAAAGTGAAAAAAAAAAAAATAAATATTCAAGATTCATTTAGCATGTTAAATCTCCAACTTGCATACAACTTACAAAAACCTGACAGAAATCAATATTCTATATGTATTCTCTTAATTATGAGCCTTTGACATACAGCTGATAAATATGGGTGGTAGCCAAGGGGAACTCAAATCACCTCCTTCACTAGTAAAATACATTTTCCAGTGCTTTTTATGTAGGTCAAGGAAATTAAATCAGTTATACATTACAATAATATTTTGCTTGCAAAAAGGAGTGTTAATATCTTTGAAGGTTAGATTTCCCTGAGACTTACAGCCACATATAAGAAAACATCCCAGATGACTTCCTCCTTCTATAGACACAGGACAACATTGATTTTTCTTTATCAAGTACTTACGCAGATAGGATTATGTGTAGACAAGATACAAAGAGTGGATTTAGGAGGGTTTACATGAATTAATTTGAAAGTGTCTCTGTTAAAAAAAAAAAAAAAAAAAAAAACCCAAAAAAACCCAAACAACAAGACACACAGTACTTTCTTTTCNATAAAACGAACTTGCCCTTCACTTCAGATGCAGCTTGTGATATTATTGGCTATTTTGGATCAGCTGTAAATGAGAGTATTGAGTGGTATATTCAATAGAAATATTGGCTTGCTTTCAGGAGTCACATTTTCTCTTAGTAACTCTTCAAATGAGAATTCACAAAAGGTGTTTGGAAAGAGGACAGAGAGCATTCAAGTTTTGCAGCTGCTCTCTTGATCGATGTGTTCAGTCTCTGCTTCCCTGTAGGCAACGTTAAGGTACTGGCAGCCTGGTTCTTTTTTTCCCCACTACTATTGTTTTACTGCCAGAGTGAAATTATGTCTTGTCCTTTCAACAATTTTGGAGAATTTGGATCTCAAATGCAACACAAGAAATCACAGGACAATTTTCCCTAAGTACCCAGCCAATTTGCTTTAGCTTCCTGTTAAAAGCATAATTTCAGAGATGGAAAGGACAGTTAATTCTTCATGCGTACTGTTCTATTTAGACAATCACCAGGGGATAATTATTGTGAATTGAGTCCGTATTTTAATAATATTTGCTAGTGAGGAATTCAGCTGAGACCCATTCACTCATTTCATACAGAGCCCAAACTGTAACAATATCCACTCACTAGCTTTAAATTTACTAATGTTGGCAGGGACTGCAGTCTCCCTGCCGAAAGTGATTGGCATGACATAAGGATTTAAGGTCACAAGATCTCATTATGTCAGAACAATGAAGTGTTTTTCACCCTGAAATTCATACTGTGGCTGTATCCATCCCTTTAGATTGCATCAGTTCAACTGATTAATGTAACTATTAATCTTTTGAGATCTTAAACTTCTTCCTAAGTGCATATATTTCAAGTGAAAGCAGGAAGGCTTCTAAGTGAATCTCACAATCTTCCACACTGGAAGTGCCTTTACAAAATATTCCATTCAGACATTGGTAAATACAGCTGCAGCCTAAGTGATTTTTTCTGTACCCCTGCAACACAGCCATCCCAAGGTCAGCCCTACAGAGACAGCAAGAAGCTGCTGATAAGGACCAGCCAACAAGGTTTCCTTCAAGCTGTATCTGTACCTTTCTACTCTACGAGCAGTAATTCAAACCACTTCTGAAACTGAATAATGTACATTAGATACAAAAAAATAGTAGGGAATATAGGGATTAGAAGTTACTATCGGGAATTAGTATTAGAAAATAAGCAAAAGTGCTCTGGCAGTCACACTCAATGCCGTCAGCTGAAGAAAAGGTACATTCTGTTTCTAAATCACCTTTAAGGAAAGCACATTTCCATTTACTACAATTAACAGAATTTGAAAACTTGAATTATCAAATTCTCCTGTGCCAAATGCAGGTTCAGTTGACCTCAAGGTCAACAGACATCCTTCTGTTTAAAAGCTCATGAGCAGTTTAATTTTTTCAAATAATTTTATATAAACATAACTAAAAAATTCTACTGAACACAGACTATTAGGATGTGACATTACAGTAATCATTTGCATTTCTTGAGCCTTATTTACATTTGTATGAGAACAATAAGTAATGAGAAGGTGCTGAAACAGATTTTGTTTACATTAAAACAGATTTTAGTTATGCTAAATTCAGCTCTCTGCAGCTGTACCTTATCTAACACCAAGAGGCTATCCTCACAAAAGCACAGAATGGTGGAGAGTGGAAGGGACCTCCAGACATCTTTGTCCAATCCCCTGTTCAAGCAGGGCTACCAAGAGGCACTTGCCCAGCACCACTTCAAACTGCCTACAACAGAATTCATTCTTTTATTTACATATATATATAATTTTTTTTTTTATTTTTTTTATCTGTATACTCTCCTAGAATTTGACAATATTTCACTGACATGGGACCTACTAAGGAATGGACAATACTTCAGCAAAACATTTCTAAATATTAGGTTGTGGGGTTTTTTTCCACATGTTTAAATAAAGGCTTTGCTGAAT
>VXBJ01003891.1:59581-128430 GCA_013400055.1 Nycticryphes semicollaris | reverse complement strand
AAAAAAAAAAAAAAAACAAACCCAAAAAAACCCCAACAACCAGTCACCCAGTTCTTTCCTTTCCCTCTTTTCCCACAATGCCATCTCTCCTCTCAGAAAATTGTCCTGCAATAATCACTTGCAACACTGCAATATTTTTGTGAACACTGTATCATGTAGCAGAAAAATCCCTGTTGGATTAGGGAACCTTGCATAAGTATCTGTAGTTTTTATATTATGATATATAGATAGAACATCAGCTAGAAATACTAATCAGGGTCAAAGTCCTCATGTATGTATGTTACTCATTTATCACATGTAAGTAGATAACAAATAGAATACAAGCCATCAAGTCAGAAAATACTGTCATGAAACCCAGAAGAAAGCAAGGAATTTCATCTCATTATTCTAGAATGGAGATCTGAGGTTGTATCTCTCTCTTTATATTTACCCTACTTGTGTTACTTCATTAGAAACAACAAGTAACCTGCAACATCCCTCAAGGATGTGGTATCTAGTAAAAGAGCAACAGAAAGACCAGGCAAGATCCAGTTCTGCACCAAACTTTCTCTATCTTTGGCACTTTGTTTCCATGGAGAGGAACCACAGGCAAGAAGGGAGCTGTGATGTATTCCAATAGGTCTTCTGGACATGCAGATTAGAGACATGGAGAGTGATATAAAACGAACTTGCCCTTCACTTCAGATGCAGCTTGTGATATTATTGGCTATTTTGGATCAGCTGTAAATGAGAGTATTGAGTGGTATATTCAATAGAAATATTGGCTTGCTTTCAGGAGTCACATTTTCTCTTAGTAACTCTTCAAATGAGAATTCACAAAAGGTGTTTGGAAAGAGGACAGAGAGCATTCAAGTTTTGCAGCTGCTCTCTTGATCGATGTGTTCAGTCTCTGCTTCCCTGTAGGCAACGTTAAGGTACTGGCAGCCTGGTTCTTTTTTTCCCCACTACTATTGTTTTACTGCCAGAGTGAAATTATGTCTTGTCCTTTCAACAATTTTGGAGAATTTGGATCTCAAATGCAACACAAGAAATCACAGGACAATTTTCCCTAAGTACCCAGCCAATTTGCTTTAGCTTCCTGTTAAAAGCATAATTTCAGAGATGGAAAGGACAGTTAATTCTTCATGCGTACTGTTCTATTTAGACAATCACCAGGGGATAATTATTGTGAATTGAGTCCGTATTTTAATAATATTTGCTAGTGAGGAATTCAGCTGAGACCCATTCACTCATTTCATACAGAGCCCAAACTGTAACAATATCCACTCACTAGCTTTAAATTTACTAATGTTGGCAGGGACTGCAGTCTCCCTGCCGAAAGTGATTGGCATGACATAAGGATTTAAGGTCACAAGATCTCATTATGTCAGAACAATGAAGTGTTTTTCACCCTGAAATTCATACTGTGGCTGTATCCATCCCTTTAGATTGCATCAGTTCAACTGATTAATGTAACTATTAATCTTTTGAGATCTTAAACTTCTTCCTAAGTGCATATATTTCAAGTGAAAGCAGGAAGGCTTCTAAGTGAATCTCACAATCTTCCACACTGGAAGTGCCTTTACAAAATATTCCATTCAGACATTGGTAAATACAGCTGCAGCCTAAGTGATTTTTTCTGTACCCCTGCAACACAGCCATCCCAAGGTCAGCCCTACAGAGACAGCAAGAAGCTGCTGATAAGGACCAGCCAACAAGGTTTCCTTCAAGCTGTATCTGTACCTTTCTACTCTACGAGCAGTAATTCAAACCACTTCTGAAACTGAATAATGTACATTAGATACAAAAAAATAGTAGGGAATATAGGGATTAGAAGTTACTATCGGGAATTAGTATTAGAAAATAAGCAAAAGTGCTCTGGCAGTCACACTCAATGCCGTCAGCTGAAGAAAAGGTACATTCTGTTTCTAAATCACCTTTAAGGAAAGCACATTTCCATTTACTACAATTAACAGAATTTGAAAACTTGAATTATCAAATTCTCCTGTGCCAAATGCAGGTTCAGTTGACCTCAAGGTCAACAGACATCCTTCTGTTTAAAAGCTCATGAGCAGTTTAATTTTTTCAAATAATTTTATATAAACATAACTAAAAAATTCTACTGAACACAGACTATTAGGATGTGACATTACAGTAATCATTTGCATTTCTTGAGCCTTATTTACATTTGTATGAGAACAATAAGTAATGAGAAGGTGCTGAAACAGATTTTGTTTACATTAAAACAGATTTTAGTTATGCTAAATTCAGCTCTCTGCAGCTGTACCTTATCTAACACCAAGAGGCTATCCTCACAAAAGCACAGAATGGTGGAGAGTGGAAGGGACCTCCAGACATCTTTGTCCAATCCCCTGTTCAAGCAGGGCTACCAAGAGGCACTTGCCCAGCACCACTTCAAACTGCCTACAACAGAATTCATTCTTTTATTTACATATATATATAATTTTTTTTTTTATTTTTTTATCTGTATACTCTCCTAGAATTTGACAATATTTCACTGACATGGGACCTACTAAGGAATGGACAATACTTCAGCAAAACATTTCTAAATATTAGGTTGTGGGTTTTTTTTCCACATGTTTAAATAAAGGCTTTGCTGAATAAAATTTTGGTAACTTTCTATTTGAAGTTACACAAAGAAATTGACTTAAGGAATACAGTTCAGTACCACACACTTGTATTTGGATTTTATTTCCTTCTGGATATACTTAGTTTGTAAAACATTATAGAATCACAAAGTCAAATCTTCATTCTACTGCTTCATCTATTCCCATCTTCAAGACGGAGAGAGAACAATAATTCAATCTAATAATATTTTTTTAAATAACGTGCTTAACAGCATAAGTTAGCTCTTAGATGATTTAGGAATTCTTAAGCAGCAAAATGATCTTTTCAATTTTTTATCTAGCTGTGACAAGTTAAATGCTGATTTTGCAGGAGAAAAATAAAGAGCAATGTCACTTGATACAGACCTTTTTTCAGGTACCTATGTGTAGGCTCAGCGCCAACGTAATTAAAAACAAGGCAGAAACAGTGGTTTCATGAGGTAGTCTGACATGTCCTTTCTACCTGCCCAACTGAGGATCACCTTTCTTCACCTACTGAACTCTGAAACTTTTTATAATTCAATAAAAAAAAGGAAAATACAGTTTTAACATTTAAAATTAACTCTTATTAACTTGGAACCACAGTGTGCCTTTTTATTAATTAGTAACCTGTAGCTCAACCATTGTTCAAACATTTGTTATTTATTAATTTATCTCACAATTACATGCAGCAGTTTCCATATGCACTTTTATAGAGCTTCACTTAACAAATTACTCAGAGTTTATTCATCTGCATGCACTGTCTGAGTCTTTGGAAACATAAGGTAAAGCACCATGCATCTAAGAAAAATACCATGCATTTAACTTCATCTTAGGCCATTGCCAAGTTAACCCTACTGCCAGGTTACAGACTTCTAATACTGAATGTTCCCTTCTCATCCAAATGTAGAAGTGGGATGAAAAAAAAAATAATTGCTTTTTCTTTTCTGTAAACAAGAATTAGTCCTTGCAGGATAATAGAGACACAGATAGTGGTTTTCTGCAAGTAGTAACACATGAATTTCAGTTGGTGTAACTCAGTCTAACCCAAGTGAAATTGCAGTAATTAAACCAGTTAGTAGAGGGAAGGATCTGCTCCATAAATTCTACAATATCTCTTGCTTGATAAATAAACTAAAATAATAGCAATCATGTGATGGAATAGCAATTTACACTTGCCTTCTCACAGCACTTTACACATAGTAATTGCTTCTCTGCAACGGTTCATCACCTTCATTGTAACAGCATCAACCATCACTTCCAGCCCCCACCTTCTATTTTCCTAGAACAGGATGTGCACCATGAACACCACTGAGCTCTCCAATTAATCATGACAATTAATCATGGAGCTTGGCACTTTTATAATAGCTTTCATCTCCACAGTGCCTTGTAAACATGCACTAAACACAAGAACAATGCATTGCGCTAGATGGGCAATAATTAGAACCTAGTTCTGTGAAGGAGAGCTCTGTACAGGATGGTGCTTCCTCTCTGTCCTCAACCCAGCCCATCCTAGACCCCCACCAGTCTTATGGAAATCAAATAACTGAGAATTAAGAGTTTCCCACTGCACTGAAAAGGCCCTGCTTTATCCTCAGTGGGCCTGATTCTGTGACACCATCACTGACCTTGGCTTGAGTTCCTTCTTCTGACTTGCCACCTCCTCCTGACCCCACAGTGCAGGTGCACACACTTGCAAACCAGACATATGGTGCATATATACTTTTTTGCTTATTAATTACCTGGAGTAATTAATTAAAAAATTCATCTCAAGCTGCTGACTTGCATTTCTCTGGTTAAGTGAGGTCAAAAGATTCAGAAATCGGGGGAGGTATATTTTCCAGACCAGCTGGCTTACCAAGTGTATGCAGTCCATAGCCTTTGAATAGCAGTTGCTACTCTTCAAGGTTTAGGAAGAGAGAACCTGTAAATATCTGCTACTGCAAAGCCCAGTATTTTTGATGCCAGACAGTAAGCCCAGGAAAAGCCTCAAGAAAGAAGCTGAATGTGAATATAAAGTATATCAACATAGAAAAAGTTCTAAGAGTCAGTATTCTTCAGACTTCTTTCCAAGACTTAATGCTTCACTTGCTTCCCCCTCACTGCTGAGTATGTACCATGTACTCTCATTCTCAACCATCAGGAATTTTTTGTTTACCCTTCCTTTGGTGAGGAAAACAAAGCGGGGGTGAGAAGATGGAAAGCAAGGCTCTGCCTGTGAATTGCCCCACCTTTCCTTGATGTTGCTAGTCTCTTGCAGCACAGCATTCATACCCACCTGAAGCTTTCATGTATCTTTCTCCCAATAAAACACATTCTGATGTGTAAACCAATAACAAATTGATATCTTGTTTGCACCATGCTACTAACACTGAGCTCATTAAGGCTGTGTGTTATGCTCAAAGTACAAACAGACTCTGAAATGCAACCATGTACCATAAGTGACTTCCCCTCTTCCTCACCTTTCCACAGCATGCTATTTCTCTGCTTTCCCTAATAAAATCCCACCCAGAGCTTAGGTTCTCCATGTTGCCTCAAAACACCTCAACTTTCCTCCTGACTTCAGAACAAAATTCTGACTTCAGAGTCACAAACAGTAATGAGGAAAAGAGTCAGGCAAAGGTAAGAAGTAAACCTCTTGGGACAGGAAATGTTTGTGATGAAAGAAGATGGTTGTTCTCCTTAGCACAAACACTAGATTAGAAGTGACAGCAGCCAGTAACCATAAAATAGAGAATACAGAAATTGATAGCAATCTGGAAACTTTAAAGGGCAGAAAAGGAAGAGAGAAAAAAAAAAAAAAAAGCAGTAATATTTCAGATAAGAGATAGCTGATAGAAAGCAATAAGCAATCACATTTCATACTGGGGGGTCCAGGGAGAAGACAGTGCCAGATGCTACTCTGTGCAATGGAAAATCAAGGATAGGAAAAAAACACACAAAAATTATACCATGTGAAAACTCAGACATGTTATTACTTAAAGGCTAAGTGTTGCTCTGGATCTGAAGATAGTAACTGAAAAGAGGGCTTTTTATGGATAACACATTTTACGTTTGTGTCTGCACTCATATATATTGTTCTGTCCATCATTGCCTCCTAGACCTGAGGGGGGAAAATCACCCTATGCACCAGTACAGACTGAAGACAGACTGGCTGGAAAGCACCTCTTCAGAGAAGGACCTGGGAGATGCTGATGGACAACTTGCATATGAGCCAGCAGTGTGCCTTTGCAGCAAAGGAGGCCAGCATCATCCTGGGCTGCATGAGGAAGACCATTGCCAGCAGGACAAGGGAAGTGACCCTTCCTTTCTACTCAGCACCAGTGAGACAGTGCTGGGTCCAGTTTTGGGCTCTCCAGTGAAAGACAGCTGTGAAGAGACTGAAGCAAGTCCAGCAAAGGGCCATGAACACGATGAAGGTATTGGAGCATCTATATGAGGGAGACAGAGCTCAGACTGTTCAGATGGAGAAGAGGTGGCTCAGGTGGGCTTTATCCATGGAAGGGAATAAAGAAAAAGCTAGACTCTTCTCAGCAGTGCCCAATAAGAGAACAAAAGTCACCAGGCACAATTTAAAACACAGGAATTGCACTTAAATGTAAGAAACCACATTTTCCCTGTGACGGTGGTGAACAAATTTCTCAGAGAGAACTTACTTCCACATACTCAATTATAAGATCTTAAAAGTTCTAAGCAATGAGGACCTGGCACCATTCTTCAGATTACTCTCTTTTTACTTCCATATATATTATAATCAAAAGCATCTGAACTGTGAGGATATTAAAACTACTTCTGACAATGAGTACGTACCATTCACAAAATCACAATTGGGGCTTTTTTACAATTGCTATTATTGCTGTTATTGTAATTATTGCTACTACTGTTACAAAAATTGAAAGACAATTACAAAGTAAAAGACATTTCCTTAAACAGCCTTTTATAGCAGAATTAGCATTTAATAATACTAACCCATCAGGCAGTATCACTAGCCTTATTCGATGCCAAATAATTTAAGGTCTGACTTGTGGCACTGATGGGCTAATTATTTCAATAAAACACATTTTTTTCCTCCATTTTTTGTGCATTCTCATTCTGCGTCTTGTCAGCAAGTCAAAACTTGGCAAATCAACATTACAAGTATCTATATTGCAAAATTAAAGAAAGAAAACCTCTCAAAACTGCACACCATAGGTGATAGAAAATAACTACTACAACAAATAAGAAAAAGGCAAGATACAACAAGTAAGAAAAGTTATGACATGGGGAAGTTGTGTGTACAAGAGTCCCAGAAGTCAAGAAAAATCCAGTCTCTGTGGAAGTCAAATTAAGGACTTTTAAAATAATCTTTTTTGCCATTTCAGAGCATTAAAGTCAGAGATCAGACAGGCTGCTCAGATCCTCAAAACCATGATTCTGTCACTTTGTGCTTAAATTTTATACCTCAGAGTCATTCTGCAGAATTCACTTGGACTGAAAAGGCGAATGAACCCCCAGTCAGACTGAAATGCTTTCTTGACAGAATGTGGGCTTTAGATGGTCAGGTTTTCCCTGCCATTACGATCAATTTACATACAAATCCTTTACTGTTATGAAACTCTATTCCCTAATTCATAGATAGAAATCATCTTAAGTTTCCGTCCTAAGCTTAAAAAACAAACAAAACAAAACAAAAAAAACCCCAGCTTGGCAATAATTGCAATTAGGCAGTTCCATAAAACTACACCCTATTTCCTGCATTTCTATCCAAAGTACCATAACAGTCTAATTCAAGGCAACCGTTACTCTAATCCAAGCACTAAGCAGCTTTCAGTGAACACTTTGCTTATTCTCAGCCATTGCCACAAGCCAGCCAGTAATCTATGTATTTAATTTCTTTGGGTCGTGCTATCCAAGCCATTTCATGTTATTTAATGTGTAGTTGCATTGCTTTAAGTTTTGTTTTGATGTGGGTTTTTTCCAAAGAGCTTTTCTAGAAAAAGTTAAGGTTCATGTCTGCTCCCTAAAATGGATTTATAATTTGTTTGATTTCTGAGATATACGAGAACCTTTATTTCTGCTCCTGAATTCTTATCTTTCCAGATCATAAGAGCTGGCAAATATGCTTTCGCATCCTAATCAATTCCCCATAAAATTCCTATTAGTTATGCTGAGTAGTAGACACTTACAAACTAATGGGATTAGGCAATTTAATTACAAAACAGTTTAAATAATCATCTACTTCTGTCTACCACAATATTCCATATTACTATGGTTTGCATCATCATAATGCTTATTAACGTAAAATGATTCACGTGCAATATTGTGCTGGGATCTAAGGTTGTTCCTTTCAGCTACAGGAAAACTGAGCGCTCCTGGCTTTTCCCACGTCTCCGAGGAACCCAGACCAGCACAACGTTATTCCCTCTATGGTCATGCTGCCTGGGCAAGTGCTCTCAGAGGGGAAAAGCCACCAATTCCCACATTTTTAAATGACATGATCTGTGCTAGGGGTTTGAAAGATCCTTCTTGTCTCATATAATAGAAGTCTCCTATGAGGACTGGCACAGTGAGAGGCCACAATAGCTGGATGTCACCGGGTAACACCTGACAAAAGCCACCTTATCCAAGGGGACACAGAGACTCAAGGAGGAAGGAGAAGGAGCAGCACTGCACATCCCAGGATCTCTACAGGTGATGACTAGAAGAAACAGGCCATCCCAACTTATAGGATCAAATGAATTAATAAATCCATTAGGTTTTATTAACCTTTATCACAAAAAATCCTATGTGCAAACAATCTTATGTGCAAATTTATCAGCTGAAAACTAAAGACTGCACAACTTGTTCCAAAATTTCAAATTACGCAGACCAGTTGCAAAAGAACATGAAATTACATCAATAAACATCAATAAAGGATGCAACTCTTCCTGTGCAAAATGCTAGTGCTGATCATAAAATGCTTTGCCAGATGTGCCAACGACCAGCTTGGCATTCTCTCCACTGACACCAGAGTTACATTTCCAACTCCAGGTTACATTCAATTGCTCTGCATATGCCTAATTAATTTAAAGACAGAGAGTATTATTCCACCTATTGTATCTATGGTGTAGGTATTTAATGTTCCACCTACAAATCACCACAACTCACTCATTTTCCATTTAAAAACATCTATTTTCACATTTTTATTTGTCTTCATGTAACAGACAAAGCTACTGTGTATTCTATATCACCTCTAGAGCACACTGCCAGAACTAGGAATATTGGCAAGGAAGAGAGGTAAATATTTCACTGACCCTTCATGAAGGGTTATGAGAAAAGCTAGTGGATCTTCACACTCCCAACAGGCAAATTCTCAATAAGAAGAACGTTCAGAAGATGCCAACAATTCCCCTGCAGGAAACCAGATTCTGGTGGGAGGAAGGGAAGGACTGACTGAGATTAAGCCTATACTGGCAGATGTAAACAAGTCCATGCTTGGTGCCATATGGCTTCCAGATCAGAGCCAAATGCCCCTTCGCAAGCTGGGGCAGAGGCAAAACAATTAGAGAAAAGTCTGTTTCTGGCCACATTAACATATTATCCATACACTAAAACTGAGGGAAATGCACAGTATCTGTTATAAGCTAAATTTAATGATGCTGATCAGATCTGCTTCCTCATGACCCGCTGCAGTAATAACAGCTAATTGCACAGCTCAGTGGCCAAAGCTGCTTGCAATACAGCCTGATTTCTCCTGCAATAAGTTGATCTTGTACATCTGCATAATTATCTGCTAATTTCCCTAAATGAAAAAATGAATTTAACTTACTGAAGCACAAAATGCCTTCTGCACACCAGCTTGCTAAAGCCGTATCTACAAAGCAGAATACCATATCTACATAGATAGCATATCTACAAAGCAGGAATATCATGTTCTAAATATGCCTTAGCTACTGATTACACATTTTCAGAAGCAAGCTTTTACAAATGCTAAGCCTAAAGAAATGGCTTCATGATGTTTGTGGAACTGTTTTATTTGTCTTCAAAATTCCAGTGAAATCAGAACAAATAAGCATCCTCTTTGTGAACGTGCAGTGCAGACCTCAATTCCACAAACATTGTGTTCTGTTTCTGTATTCATGGGAATAATTCTGTCAAGGCCAGGAAACTGCTCACATGGATATACCACAGGTCAAATCTTAATAATTTTTACTCATTATTAACATATCTATATATTACAATTTAATGTCAGTCATATAGCGATGTACAAGCTGTAATTAAGGCTTAAAAGGAACTAAAATGCCTGTAGTCTTATACTGCAAATGCTCCCATATGTTCTTATCCTGTATATTCTCATCCCATACAGGAGTTGGAAAGGAAAGTAAACAGGTCAGTTGAGCTGCCAGTGACATGAGCCTGTCACGCGTCATAGTCAGAATCACACCTCAACCAGCAGTAGATCCATAAGAGAAATGTTTGACGTTAATCAGAATTAATCTACTACAGACTCATTCATAATAGAGCTCAGTGTCTACATAGTGGGGCAGAACATCACCTATAAATCAGGTGTAATTAGACTGCTATTGACAGATTTATAGTAGTAAATGTGGCACGAACAAAGAATTGAGTCTACTGATCTATATAACAAAACAACCTTGTATTTGTAGAAAAAGTTATTTAATTTATGCAAACCTTCCAAAGAAACAAAGATGTAAAACTGAACATATGTATTTCATTTTATGATTCCTATGATTTAACAAAATGTTTATGTATTTGTAAGGTTGGTTTACAAAATGGAAATTTAACATACTTATGCCTTGGAGTTATTTTTAAAATCCATTTGGTTTTTTACTTGTTTCCTCAAATCATGCCTACTCTACATGAGTATGTAATTGCTTTACAAATTAATTAACAGAATAAAAATCTACTCTGAAAGTGGATGAGTTACTTAGCATTCAGACTTTGAGAACGTGTCAAGGGAATGCACTACTTGGGGACTTTGCCATTATCATAGCTAAATGGATGGGTTTCTCCTTTGGCAGTGGAAGATGAATGTCAGGAGAGGTTCTCAAGAACCATGGGGTCTTTGTAACAGCATGTCTGGATCAAAGAAGACATCTGAAGCAAGGAACGCAAAATGATCCTGCTGCATGACTGAATTGTGGAATCAACCATTCTAGCCCAGCAACATTGATGCTCCAACCCTTTGCCCCTCAAGCAGAGGTGCAGGTGAGCCCAAAGAATAAGAAGAATCAAGTCAGAATATCACTTTAAAATTTCAGGTGGAAAATGGAGCTTTTTTTCACCTTAGTACTAATCCTTAGGGAGATGGACCATATCCCCAGAACTCCTGTCCTAAAGCAGCATGGAAAGCAAAAGGAATTAATCTTTCATTAATGCAATAGGTATCTAAAGTCTCATGCAGGTCCTCAAAAATTAAATTAGTAGTCTAAATTCAGAAGTAACTCTTTAAGAGAAAATAAATAATTACCTTATTTAAAGGTCAAGAGAATTTGCTCACCTTCCTAATAATTTGAAACACTAACCTGTTTTATAACAGTACAAATGACTTTGTACCAGTTTGCTCCAGTTTTGGGTTGGATACGTTCGAGTTGGTTTGTTTCAGGGTGGGTTTTTTTTGGCTAATAATACACATTCTTTATTCCTCAAATGTTCAATAAAGCTACTTCAGCACTTTTCGCTATGGTTAATCTCACCCACTAGCTCTTCCTTTTTAACATAATCTGTTATGTTTGCATACCTTCTTTTTCTGGGATACAGATATCTAGCTTTATTCTGAAAGTTGCATTGTTAAGCGAATTTTCAATTACCATTTTGTTTTCCGGTTTACAAAGTGATTGCTGCTGGCAGCCTCAAGAGATCTAGCAGTTAAACCTAAATGTGGAGTTTCTAGGCTTGATTATCTAATATCACTGGCTCCCCCAAAATAGCATATTTTATGTTAATGTTACCTCTGCTTGAATTTGAGTTGCCTGTTTCTTCTATTTCTATTTCTCAAATATTAAACCTCAAACAGCCTGCCTGCTGCTTTCCCTGACGTGTCCAATGAAAATGCAACATGAAAAATTAAAAATAAAAACAAACGTCATGCTGCTATACTTTGATGCTTGGTTTATCTTAATTTTCCGAAGAGGAACTGTGAGTTTACAGGAAAATCATCAAAATTCTTGTGAAACTATTTTATTATCACTTTATGCTGATTATCTGTGGTGTTCATTTTGGCCCCACATACCATACACCTCAGCCCATTTTCCTTCTTCATTAGGTTTAGGCAAGACTAGTGAATCATTATTACATTCTATTCTTAATTAGTTACCAGCAGTGTCTCTTACCTTTTCACCCTAACCCATATGGCAGGAATACCTTCCTGACTCTGAAGGAGTCCAAAGGCTGTCACAGAAGGCAGAGAAAACTTGTGAGCAGGAAGAGCAGAGTGCTGCACCATTCTTAAATGGAAACGGTTATTCATCAAGGAGAAACCACAGCAGCCTTCCAGGCAGGTACCCCCTTTCCATCTTTCCTCCTCCAAGATTTCACCTCCTACAGCCTGGGTTCTTTTCTCCAAATCCCATGCCAGTTCCTGTCATTAGCCCGCTGATATTTCTCAGATTGACTTTTTTTTGGCATAGTTACTGTTTATCAAGGTCCGCTCTCCGAGGAGGCAGGGTTTACCCTGGTATCATTTCTCTAATGTTTATTTGCTCTATCTTTAAAATTTCTTCAAGGCTGAATTATATCTTTGTCTGCTTGACAAAGTGTCTGAGCCTCTCTGATACACATCCTATCAATCTACAGATCACTCTTCGGCAACTGTGTTGTCTTTGTAATTACCCATGCCCTTCCTGAACACCACAAACTCCTTTCCTTTATGGCTGGATGGGATAAGGTTCCTTAAAGCACGGGTGGTGTCACAGTCCCTAACTCCCTCTTTTGGATTTTATTGGTATTTCTAAACAGTGTCAGTACAAACATTATTTCATATCCAACTGGATAATGTCTAGTTTCTCTCCTATTCCACTTAATACTTACTTCCTTATTCATATAGTCCATCATATCTCATAGTCTGTCATACACATATTAAGACATACTTTCAGAATAACATTCTGTGGATATCATTATACAATATAGCAATTGCATATTCCTTTCCTCTGAAAACAAATTATTCAGGAACTGGGACTGCTTAACCTAGAGATGAAAAGACAGAGAGACATCATAAAGTTCTTGAGTACGTTAAATCACACTGTAACGAAAACCAGGATAATTTACTCTCATATTTATAACGAACAAGAAATAGGGCAGAATTTTTGTTGACAACATAGAAAACTTTTGGTTTGTGTCTTTTTTTTTTAGCGTGAATACCCTTTCACGCCTAGTTCATCACTAAGGTAAAACACTAGGATAAAGCATTGATTATATCTATCAGTCATGAATACGGAAAGCTACCAATACAAGCAGAGGAGACGTGACTGTATAGGAAACCTGGAAGGAGAGAAAAAGGTTGATCCAGATTTCTTTTTGTTTTTTTTTTTTTTTTTCCCTTTAGCATGAAATATTATGTTCCCCCCACCCAGCAGAGGAGGGTTTATTTTTTTTGGTAGAATACGTCAACTGATTTTCATAAGGAAGTTAGATACATGACTTTAAACTGATTAGGTAATGAAGTCAACAATCAACTACAAAGGTATAAAAATACACCAATGTTAGCAGTTATGAAAGCCTGTGTAGTCGTTATAAATAAAGCAGCTATGTTGAATGTTTGATTTTTCTCAAAGACTTGATTTAGTAATGCCCTGTAGACAAAGCTCCTCTTCTAACTTCACTTTTATGTGTTTGTAATTGCACTACAGTGTGAAGAAAGGGTTGGGGTGAACATTTATATTTACATGTTTTATTCATTCGTTTCTAGGACAGTAGATCAATCTTTTGCATTCAGTAATGATCGGGTTGATTGAGGTCCTGCAAACGACTGCTTGTAAAATCATTACATGAGGCTGGTCTTATTGTGGACGCAGCATGGAACAGCTCTGACTCACTTTTGTGCCTCTGTGGATAACATTGTGCCCTAAATCCTTTACACCTTGCAAATTCCTGGCACACATCCGTAAGTATGCCAGAGTCTGCACACTTGCAACACTTCATTTAAAATGCACAACTCACTTTTTTTTTTTCTCCTTTTTTGAAAAATATATTACTGTTGAGGCTGCTTATAAGGTAACCCACTACTTCCTGACTAATAGCTAACCACTCCACAGTGGTTGCATGGAGAGAGGACATAACAATTCTTTAATTTGCACAGTCTGCCTAAAACACTTTGAAGAGTATACGCTTGAGTGGACTTTGCCAAATGATCTTTTCCATGAACACAAAGACCCTTGTAGGTGTTAAGATGGGGTCTCCACCCCAGCCAACAGACTGGTGCAACTGAGAGCAGTTTGGTCTTCAAAGAAGCAGAGAACTGTACGTGGGGCTGTATTGGATGTACAGTGCATGAAAAACATTAATAAAGGCCTTTTCATGCTAATCAGCACTACACAATAACTTATACTTTCTATCCAAATTAGAGTTTTGGCCATCAATTTCCAGAGCCCCTTTAGGATTTTCTCAATGGGGAGATGAAGATTGACAAGATAAATTCGTGTTACTTCCCTTCTTCAAATGCTGCTCTGGAGCCTGGATTAGGGTTAACACTGCTTTGTCTGGAGATTATTACAGACTCAGTGGGTATCTGCTCCCCGAGGCAAACGTGGCAGAGCAATCTCCCTGTTCAGTGCAATTGCTGTGGTGAAACAGGCAGGAAGGGGAAGATTGGCACTCGGGATTGAATCGTGGAATTTATCTGGAAGTAATTTCTAAAAAAAACACTGGCAAAATTGTCCATGAATGGATACCAGTTTCTCTCACTTGTTGGAGACAGAAGGAAACTGCAAGACCCTCCTAAGCAAGATTATGTATCTTCAGCTCCTCACGTGAAGGGCAGAATCTTGCCTGCTTGTTAACTCATGATAGGTACATTAAACACCCAATATGACTCTGGAACAGAAATCTGATGAGGATCTGCTATGGACTCAAGCTTTGGCCCACATGCATGTTAGTAACCTTGCCTTAATGATGCAGACAGCACTGCTATCCCTCAAAGCATGATGCAGAAGCATGATTTCAGGTAAAAAAACCCTACTTGCTTGCAAAAAAATCTCAGCCCAACCCCTCAGTTTGGGTTGCAGACCTTATGGAGGGGCAAAAGCCTGAGCTAGACTATCAAGTGGTGTATGCAAGAGACAGGCACTGCAGATTTGTGTGGAACAAGAACACCCAGAGTGCAGACTCCACAGTCCGGAGGGAGGAGGCTCTCTGAAATCAGGTATCATACCAGAGAAGCAGTTTGCAAGCTAGAGAGGCAAGGCTCAGTTCTAGCACCTGACACAGGGATGTTTAATTTAGCAGACAAGACAAAAGCCAGAAAGAGACACCTTGGTTCAGGGCACTCTTACATAAATTCTCCCAACATTTCTATTTACAGGACCATTCTCTCTGATCCGTTGAATCTTTGATGAGTCTCAACTGGGACTGTGACCTAGGAGGATGTACACCCAACTAGCCAAAATCACAGTTATAAGGCTGTTCCCTTAGGAGATGTACTTCCTGGGTATGTTTTAAAATAGACACCAGCTTTTTTTATAGTTCTGTTCTACTAGTTGTGCAGGCCAGACAACTCTCCAAAGACAACATTAATCCTCTCCTAAAGCACTAAGCGCAATAGGGAAGTTTGGATGAAGGGCAGGATTTAGACCACCCCCTTAGAGTTACCTTTTCCCAAACAGCTGACTTCAAACAGCTCCCAAATCTCATGCTGTGTTGAATCTCATGCCAAACCCCCAAGCCCAGATGCCAGAGGTAGCCTACTGGGTGTTATAGGCTGGACAGCACTAGAATGAGTCTTCTAACCTATCCTTTCTTAGAGCCAATATTTTACCTTATTCAAACCAATCCTTTATCTTCCTCAGAAGAAAAAAATTCAGTATGATACCAATCTTCTAAAGGGCTAGGCCCACTCCTTGAACAAGGAGCTAAGCCTGCTGTGAATACTAGCAGCAAAAGCTTGAAAAATTGTCAGCTGTTGTCTCTTAACTCCTCAGGGAGTTGCAAATTACCATTATATACAGCTGATGGATGCCTCTGCAGGAGTTACCTATCACGAAGCCCACATTAAAGACTCATTTATATCCTTAACACTAGATGTCTTGCTGATTTGAGTGTCCTTAAATGAAGGATTAATTGCCTCTCCCTTGAATATCTCATTTTGTTCCATCAAGATGATTACCTCAGATTCCCTGGTCTACAACACAAAACTTCATTATAGCCAACCCCTGCATACAACTCTATTATCATAAGAGCAATGCCAGCTGTGATTTCTATGGAGCTTCATTATTCAAGGTGATTTCAGATCTCTAAATTCATTCTTCATCTTTGCTTACGACTGGGGTTTACAGTCTGGCAAACAGGGTTTATATCTTCCAGGACAGAAAGCGTGAGCAGCTGTCAACCTCACAGAGCATAAAGCTGGAGATAATCTATCTTAAGAAGGAGGGTCAGTATTTTTCTTGTGCCTGTCGAGTGTTCGCTCGTTTAATATCTGCAGGAACTGAGCCACTACCTAGATAACAACAGAAAAAGAAGAGTGTTGTGCATGAGACATGCCCTAGAAGCCCAGCACTTGCCTACTTACCTGCACAATCACCTAAATTGTTTAGCAGAGTGTTAAATATATCCCGAGCTAGAAAACTGAGATCAGGCACTTGGCAGCTGGCCTGCACCATGAGCTTCTATTTCTCCCTCTAACTAGGCATAGCAGAGAACTACAGGTATCACTGTTGAAATGCCATTAATATTTGCTATTGTCAGAAAAAAATCTCTCCTCTCAATTCTGATGTGAAAGAAGCGCTCAGCTATCAGTCCTTGCTAAATACTCAGTTCTTGGAGCATT
This sequence comes from Nycticryphes semicollaris, assembly GCA_013400055.1. NCBI lineage: Eukaryota > Metazoa > Chordata > Aves > Charadriiformes > Rostratulidae > Nycticryphes > Nycticryphes semicollaris. The sequence goes on along the minus strand of VXBJ01003891.1, from coordinate 111,885 downwards.
CACAAATGGCTGGAGAGTGTAGACAGGTATCGTTACAAGCCAGTACTGTGTTCACTACATGTTGGTACTAGAAGGTTGTTGTGATGAGATTCCCAGTCAGCAATGGTCCAAATGCACCATCTCAGACCCCCAAACATCACCAAGGACAGGATTAAGGGCTGTGGTGATTTATTCCCACTGTTTGTTAACTACAGTGAATAAAGCCACTAAAACTTAGAGTCTAGGAAGTAGGAATTTCTGATGGAATATCATCAGATGTCCACTTCTCATAGCTCTGATTCCCTTCAAAGTTAACAAATTTAAGTTCAGTAGGAGATACAAGAAAGCAAGGAGAGCCTCCTTTTCTTTTCCTGGTATATGAAAACACATTTATTGGTGTGCACATACTTAAAGATCTAATCATTTTAGACCTGGGATACTTAGTCCCAATGACAATTCAGCCAGAAGTAACACATTTCCTTGTACAGTTTCTACTGTGAAGAATCAGTGGTCCTGACTAAATAACTGAAAAACATTTCCCAAAACGAGTAGTTTCAGTGCTAGAATCTTACACTAACCTGGCCTTTGGTTTAAAAGCAAGTCATAAAGGCCATAAAGATGCAGAGGAAGAAAATATCATCTCATTTTAGAGGTGCAAACTGTACAGTTCAACTGTGAGTACCCTGCCTGACACTTCAAAATAAGCAATGGAGGGGCTGTGAAAGGGACTGATTGTCAGCAGAGCAAGTGCTGCCCAGCTACAAGCTGGCATCTCCCCATCATCCTCAACACTGCCCTTGGGCAACTCGCTTGCTCATTCATTTCCTAGGCTCCCTGTGGGGGCTATCAAAATGAATAGTGGGAACAATTGCTGAGAACCACATGAAGAGAGAGCTGGAAAATATACTGCTGCTCCTTCCCTTGCTAGACAGCCATCCAGTGCAGTGCAGAATTAAGACACAGCTCAAGTGTTCCCCCTAAGGCATGTCCTTCAGCTCTCCAGGCTTCCCTAGATCACAATGTCTGGTCAGCCTGGACGTTCAAAGACTGATTGCAATTATTTTAAGTTCTGCACCAAAGAAACAAAAGCTCATCAGAACGCTGCACAGAAAAGCAGGCTACTTTTCAAAATTCACATTCATTTTTTCATCATCCAAAAAAAAAAAAAAAAGGAAAAAACGCACATCAATTTTTCAGTGTTTATTTTTCCCTTTTGGCCCTTTTTTCAGGAGCAAAGCTGAAAAGAAAAGGGCTGAATGTAGTGAAAAAAAGATAGAGTAAAGGCAAAAATCAACATACCTTTTCCAAAACCTTACAAACAGCTTTTTCACAAATCCAATGAAAAATATTTGCAATTTTTCACTTCAATAAAAATACAATGCAAAACAAAGTAGCCTGTAAAAGAGCCACTAGTTTTTATGAACCTGAGCAGACTATACCCTATACATGTATCTCCTTAACCACACCTTACAGAACAGCACTAAAAACACTTTCAATTTTTAAAAAGCCCTTCCGCTTTTCCAAAGATTTTCACATGCACCCCCCAAGTCTCAACACTGTTTGAAATGGTTCTGATCTGTTTTCGTCAACACAACATTACAAAGTTTCCTACAGTGACAACTTTAACCAGATCCTAATGAACAGTCATCCATAAAGCAGCTTGCTGAGAAATGGCTATAAAGCCCCTGAAATCAGACAACATGACGATGGTACATAATATGAAGATAAATGAATATTTTGCCTTGGAATCAGTTATTAGCCTACAAGAGTATTGCAGAGAGGTGCATATGTAAGGCTGGCAAGTACCTGCCACCATTACACATAGTGGGAACTTCCAAACATGAGCAAAAAAAAAAAGAATAAGGTGCGTTGCATTATTTAAAGTATTAATGTCAGATAAATGTCTGCATTTTTCAGCACCTCCCTATTATTAATAAAGTGTAAAACATCAAAAAAGAGAAAAAAAGACAAGCCAAGGCATGGAAAGGCTTCCTTATGAGAAACAGCTAGTCAGGGAAGGACTTTTCAGCCTGGAGGAGAGGTGCTCAGGGGAGATATATGAAAGGGTGCAAAAACTGGAATTCCACAGAGGTGGAGAACAGGTGCTGTTTGTGCACAATCTCTTCAGTGTCAAAATTAGGGACATCAGATTTAGTAGCAGCTGGCAGGTTCAGAACAAACAGAGAGATGTCGTTCTTCATAAAACCTGTATCTAGCCTAGCAACCCTCACGCTGTGTGACTTTCACATTAAGAAAAAAAAAAAAAAATCACACATAGGCTGAAGAAAAAGATGGAAAAGATGGACAGGTTCACGGAATAGAACCAGCTGAAGAGGGCTATACATGCAGACAAATATCTGCTGTGGGGAGTGTGGGGGCAAGCTGCCAAGTCTTCAAAGCTGGAGAACAGTTGGAGTTCTGCGTGCCTGCCCTGTTCTCCAAGGGACACACTTACTTGACAGATGCACTGCCAACATGCCTAACAGCCCACTTAAATACTTTCATTTTCTCTCCTGGATACCTGTAGAGATGATTAATACTACTGCATGCCCAAACTATTTTACTGTTGTCTGGCAGTTGGGCTCTTTACACGCTTAGGTGCCTGTCCAGTCCTTTGCTAGAAATCCAACTTTTATATTACGACAACATTTGCACTGAGATGCAGTAGGACTATGGGTTCAACTACTTGTGAAAATTGCATCCTGAATTCCCTAAACCCTGACAAGAAACACAACGTTAATGATTGTTGTCATGTTTTCATCAGAGTCTTTGATCTACAGAACTCTTAAAAGTAAACACCTGAAATTATTATAGTCACCACCATGAATTATGATCTAGGTAATGATAATAAAAGTTCAATTTTCTCTTGAAGCATTTGCCTTTCCCGTCCAAAGTAATCATCTTCTTCCACTAGGGACCAAAAGCATTTTGAAATGGTTTTGCTTTATTTTTATAAATACAGAGAGCTAGACATTGTAACAGCAGACCTACCCTTCATCTTGGCTGGTAACCAATGTTTATCATCTCATTTATGTTATCCAGGATTTCTCGGAAGCACAAAAAATTGCTGCCCTAAGGCAGACTAGATCTGCACAGCTATGAAGTGCTAGCAAAAGTCAGAACTGCCCAGGAAAAAAAAAAAAAAAAGTAGAAAATTTAACCCTACATTTAAAGCAAGAAAATAACACAAAACCACATCCCCTGTCACCCAAATTCCCAGCTACAGTGGCACAGCAGTCCTGGTCCTTATAAACTATTCCTTATTCCCAATCTGGACAGACACTCTCCTCCAAGAGATCACCCAAAATGCATAGTGACTATATTGAGTTTAAAATATTTAATACTAATAGCTTTTTTGCAATATTTAATGGACTACCTAAAAGGAGGTAATTAATTTTGTATGATCAAGCTTGAACTGCTTTTCTAGCTAATAAAATATTGAAGAACAAATAACAGAAAAAAACCCAACATTATTTTCACACAGAATTCAGGGGATTTTACAGCTTTCTACAAGTTGATTTTGTTCTTTTGTTTATTATTCATTGACTCCCCCCACCCACTGCACAGGATTTATTTCATGTGTTGTACACCTTGTTCCACAATGACAAAATTAATGTCTATTAAAAAAAAAATTGTTCTTTAAAGAAACGAAAATAGGCAATAATCTAGAACAGGAATAATTGAGTTATATTTCTTTTTTAACTTCTGTATTGAAAGGGAAAGGGAATGACATTCCACGTTTAAGTTTCTCATTACCAGAGTTATATTAGGCTTACAGCATTTGAGGACCTGCAGTACTCTCCACTAAATATCATTAACCTTGATTCTCTTCTCACACATGCACTGAAGATCTGGTCCAGAAATATACTCCCACTCACGCCCCGAGCACCTCCGAAGTCCAGATGCTGTGGGCAGAGACCTTACAATGTGCTGCTGAACACACAGGCACGTACCAGCTGTCTCACTTGGTCCTACATCCACTGTAATAGCAATATTTTCTAGGGAGAGGAAAACTGATCAAATGATGTTAAGCCAGAGGGTATGCACAGAATCTCATTTTTAAGTTCAAACAATAATATGCATACCTTTTTGCAAACCACCCTCCAGATAAAGAAAAGCTTAAGAAGTTCATGTCTCCTAAATGCTGATGAACAGTTCCCTAAAGCTGTTTCACCTGCGCATGATGAGCATCAAGAGGAGTAATGCATGCCAATGACTAAACCAGTGCTGGGATAAAAAAATAAGTATCTATTCTGAGTCCAGCTGCTGACATAAGATTCATTATTTTAGATGTAGTATGACTGCAACAGTTAGAAAATTAGATTAGAATTAAAAAGTTACCATAAAGATCAATTTAAGAAAGCCAAAAGTTAAAAGAAAAAAAGATCAACTAAATCACTGGCACAGCAAATAAGCTTTTGACACATGCATTCTGAATACTGAAAACTTCTCTAAAAAGTGCTGCCACTGGGAGAGAAACTTAAAATTTTTTACCAGCAAAGCTAGGTCAAGTCTTAGGAAACAGCTGTGTTATTTGGTCCTATTCCTATCTATTTCCCTGTCTATCAGTGTCAAAGCTAAAGTTCATGAGAAGTTATTTAAAGAAAAAAAAAAAAGGAGACAACAGGACAAAGGAGAGACAAAAAGAGGTTTTGAACAGCACAATAAACTAACTTTAGATACTTAAAAGGTCTCTGAAAAATTATGAAACCTTGGGAAAATACTTGAAAGTTACTTGTTTGAACTTGTAAAACGTAGATGATTGAGGCTGGAATTACGATAGAGAAATCATCCAGTACAATATTGAAGGAAAGACTGTTTAAAAAGGTTTTCGCCAGACATGTGTGGTATAAGCTACAGTGGTTAAGTCTTTAGCCACTTAAACTGGTTACAAAGAGGTTTTGTTCTAATTCATGCTCTTCATAGGAGAATTCACATCCTGGTTAATCCTACAATGAATGCATATTAAAATTTATTTTGTCATATCTTGTCACCTATTTCTTTAGGCAGCTCCTTCACTTTCATTAATTTATGTTTTCCTTCAGAGATGCTATTTCTAACATTTTGTAAAATGCCTGCCTTAACTTTAATACAGAAACATGTACAAGTCCATAGTGCTTGAAGGCTTCATCATGGAGCTGAACTGTGTCATGCTACAGACCACACATCAGAAGAAAGGCTCTGCCCCACAGAGCTTACACTGGCACGAAGCAATAGGTAAGTGAACACAGCAAGACACAACTGGGTACTACTGACAGCCATGAACAGCAAAAGTCTCAACCCACACAGACTAGTCTACAACATTCATTGACTTCATACAGTCGATGAAGTCCAGCTGTTTTGCATCCCAAGTATGAAGACCCAAGAAGGTCAGCAAAAAGGGGAGCAGTTCAGCTGTCCACCAACTCAGCTTACTGGCAGCACACTAAGTTTATACTATCAACTGGCTTCATAGTGACACCATTCAAGATCATCCTACAAAACCCCTGCTTGTTATTAGTCAGAGCTGCTTCTAGGATGGGTGGTCTACAGTGATGACTCCTCACATCAGTATTGACCCAGCAGAAAAATAACGTTAGCAACAGGAGGAAAGACATCTATCCAAACAGTACTGAGCCTAGGAAGAGCTGAGACAAGAGTGCCCCTACTTGCCAGTAGGTGAAAAAAGAGCAACCAGGAGAATCCTGCTCTAGAGCTCAGCCTCCATCTCAGCTACTTCCTCACTTGGAGGGAGAGGCAGAGAAGGGGGAAAGGCCCTCAGACAAAACAAGAGGCTCACTGGTGTTACCCGCCAGTGTATGTGTGTAGAGAATCCCAATAAGGGCAATAAGCTTGCTTTTATTTAACACAAGAACATTTCACTTCAATTTTTTTGTGCAAAATGTTTAGATAACCAAAGTAAGATATGGCTACATAAAGAAGTAATGTAAATATTTCAAGATGACCGAAGACCATAGCTGTGAAGAATATATCGTTACAGTGGTTTATATGCATAGTCATCTCTGTCCCACTCCTCCCTCTGCACTAATATGGCAATTACTTTTGATTTGAGGATCATGCACAAGAGATTCAGTAAAAATCTGTGTATCATAACTAGGAAAAAATCTCACACTGTCTCTTTTAAACACAAGGGTAGCAGAAGATAAGCATTTGAGAAAAGCAATGATTCTTGAACAGGCATTCTGTCTTGCATTATGCTAAGTAATTTGAAAGTTGTATGCTGGATTTTTCAGGGAGACAGGGAGCGATAAGCATTAAAAATTTTACCTTCATCTGAACAGCCATGTCTTATGCAATTCCCATGGCTTTGTAATTCCTGGAGTCCCAAAAGTTTACCTGTAAGTCAGAGTCCATCATAGAACAGTCCAGGCCAATCGCACAAGGGAGAAGGGGTTGTGTCTGTTTTCCATCCCTCCTGCTGCTTTTTAAATGACAGAGTTTCCTCTGCTGGAACTCTCCTGAGTAACGCAAGGGGACTCCCACCACCCCACACCTGATGGATAATTGTGAACTACAGTGGGAATTATTAAAAACATGCTATACTTCCATAGTTTGAGGCATCAGCATCTGCAGCAAAAACATCTTTTTGAACTCAATTGTTACTTGTTTCCCCAAAGAGCAATATGTTGTTGGCAACACGCAAAGCTTTGTCCTCTCAAGGTATACAATTTTAGCAACGTGAAGACTCTAGAAAACAACACTAATAAATGTGTCACAAGCAAGTACCCTGTAGGAACAACTACATATATTATTGTGGTATACTTTGTTGGTCCTGCATCAACCATCAGGTTCTTTTCTGTATTTTCATATTTATTATGTGCAAAAAGAAGTTATAAGAGCTTCCTTCTTAGAAGCTGCACCAACATGTTTTTGTGATGAAGTCTATTACTTGCTGTTTTGGAGCTGGCACCAGGAACAACCAAGGAACTTCTGTATAAAGCCATAGCAAGTCTTACAGGATCATAGAATCATTTAAGTTGAAAAAGACCTTCAAGATCTTAATCCAGCACTGCCAAGTCCATCACTAAAGCATATCCCTGCTGCTTGACTTAATCCATTGCACATTTTAACTCTATCGACCCCAGCAAAACTTCAGTCTGGGGACGTACCTGCTTTGTTGATGGAATATTTCTAGCATGGTTCCTGCCATAGCCACAAGACAAGTAATAAATAAATTGACTCAGGCCAAATCAGAAATCACAATAATCATCTCTACATGTGTCTGGCATTGCTGCCCCCTTTGATATATTCTGTAAGCATACAGAAACAACTCCCGAGCTGGCAGAAAAATAAACAACCACGTTAATATGCTTATAAACCAGATATAAGCACCTCTGAGAAGTAGTACAAATTGAAGTTTGGTACTGCAGTAACACAGATACCCATATTTTGGTTATGCATAACAGTTGAGAACATGACACGAGGCACTTCCCCTTAGGCTGTCTGACAGGGTATATCCATTTTCTTAAAATTTTACACTAGACATAATGGGATAGGTCTCTTCATTGGCCAGTTAGATAATGTCAAGTGAAAAGCCCAGAGGAGGCACAACATAAGGGAAAACTGCTAACAGCAGTGCGTCAGCAATGCTAAGTCTGAGCATCTCCAAAGTCACAAAGGAGAGCAAAGAGAGAGCAAAGTAGATCCTAGCCACAGCTACAGAATCAGCCTTATTGCTGAGCTTGTTTCAGAGCTTCAGATCAATTTTCGCTGGGGTCTGCGAAACACGGAGTTCAATGTTCTCCCTAAGCCCAGAGAGTCACCACAGATCCTGGACCCAAGGTGCATGACCCGTCTGTGATGAGCAGAGACGTCAAGCAGCTTATGGATCATATAGTGGGGAATGAGGAATGAAAAATACAAGCAAAACTGGGTGGTGGGAACAGAATGTAAGGCAGGTGACAGATCAACCTGGTGTAACAGATGAAAATGTTTAGATATACTGTTAGTCACCTTCAAACAAACATACCCTACTAGAAAAACCTGGAATTCTGTTGAGCAGAGACATGAAAAAGAAGTTAGGCAATTATTGAGTGACTTAAAAAAAATATATAATTTGATAAGATGCTCCCCAAATCTTTCAAATGCATTACCTGTTATGTAAATACACAACTGTCACTATAAATTGAATTAAGTGATATGTTAAGTGCTGAAGTCTGAGGATTTCTTTGATTCCTCAAAATATAAGAGCTACTACTTTTTTTTCTAAGGTTTTAGTAACTTACAAAAAGAAGAAATTTGGTGGAGTAGAAAAGAATTTGGGGATCTATTTTACAATGATGGGATGTTTAGTAGGATTGTTATCTGGTGTGTTTGAAAGCATCAATTTTTAGAGTAAAAAATAATCCAGTTCCACTAACATGAGTGGATAAGCTTATGATTTCATTGACACAGTATCAAGCACACAGTAAACATCCTCTGCCCTAACTCTATAATACAGACTAAAGAGGGGACATGCCGATAGTTGAAGTATATTGCCCTAAGTCACAGGGATGCTTAACACACACACACAAACAAAAAAACAAAAACAAAATCCAACTCTACCAATACTAGAACAGAAAAAAAAATAATCCCAAATACGGACAGTTTTCCTGTCATCCACAACATTGGTGAGGTCAGTAGGGCCCTTATAAGGTTTAACAGCCCATTCAAAGAACAATACAAAACTCTGCGTAGTCTCTCAAGTAAACTCTAAAATGATGCAAATACCCTTGGGTGATAACCCTGTCTTTTTCTCTCCCAAAGCCAGTAGGAGACACACAACTTGCTCACACATTGGTTTTCTCCTGGTGCTGCCCTCAAGCTCTGCTTTCTGCCAGCAGCACTTCAAAACAGCCAGGGACACCAATGACTTGGGTCCTCGGTCACTGGTGGGCAGCTCATAGCCTTGCCTTGTCATCTCTCATTAAGAAAACCTAATGTTTTCTTCTCTCCCTGCTTCTTTCTCCTGAATTCATTTTGCAGTGAAGAGTGGTTTCTAATGTCCTATTTCATCTTCCTTAAATTTGATTTATAAAGTCTAAGATTTTGGAGAGAAGGCAGAATTTCAAGACATAAATAAGGAAAGAATATGCTTAATAGTCTGCTAAAAGTAATGAAATGGTAACAGGGCATTTAAATATTTTTATTTTTAGGTATTGGCCCTGCTAAGTCAATTACTAATGTATAAAAATCAGAAATCTAGACATTTTCTGCTATTAAATTTCCATTTCCCATTTACAAACACGCTGCATTCAAAAGGATGAGTATTTCAACAACCTGAAGGTTCTGCAGCATTGAGGACACAGTTTTGTGTATACTGGTAGCATCTACAGTTTGGGAGAAACATTATGCTCAGAAGCTATTACAGACGCATCTAGTGGGAACTGAGTAAATAATAGTTATTGCTCTAGATGTTGTGGTACTTGTAGTTAAGAGTTACAGCACAGCTATGTTGGAGGGTAAAACCCAACAGAAGAATAAAGCCCCTTACCCCTTGTAAAGAAGTCTCCAATTTCTCTCTGGTTGTTGTTCAATACCAAAAAAAAGACAGCAAGTGACAAGGAAACCTCTTCTAAACTAGTATTGTGGGCATAAACAACCTTGGGATTTACACAGTCACTTTCATCTCCAAAGCACTTAGTGCACATTAAAGCAGTTAGTGCTCGTAGCGCTCTTGTGAGCGAAGTTCACTACAGTCATCCACTTCAGCCCAAGAAAATAAANTTTTTTTTTTTTTATTTTTGCTGCAGGCTCACCTGCCAACTGACTCAATGCTGATGTCATTTATGGCTCCAGACGAGATACACAACAACACAACCCTATAGCCATGCTCCCCCTCACATCCCACTTCGTGGCACAGCTTCTTCCCAGCCCCCAGCAAGTCAAAGACCCACTCCTCAGTGGGTCAACTACAGCTTCTTATGGACTAATGCCTGGGAAAAATTGTCTTGCACATCTGATAGATCTGCATTGACAGAAATAACAATGCCAGTGTAAGAGAGGAGAGAGGAGTTACACTTCCACCTCCCAGAAAGCCACCCAAGCCAGCGCTTTACTAGCACTGCTCTTGGCTCAGGACCAGCAGTGAGATACAAGCCCCCGTATCCCAGGGCAGTGCAGCTTCATCTGCCCACCCCCATCTCACGGGGAAAGGTCAGTAAACCTGCCTACGGAGCATTGCACGTGTGACATGCCACATCACGTTTGTTAGAAATACATTCTTTAAATCTTCCTTTCTGGTACATTATATTTGTACTTAGAGAATACAGCGTTTGTAACGCAGACCTTAAGGGGGGAAAGGTGAGGCAGGAGGAGCAACCTTGCGGTTAATCAGGAGTTTCAGGGGTTTTAGTCTCATAACTCAAGTTAAAATATTCTCCTTTTTTCTCACTCCTCTTTCAGAACCTCTGTTAAGCCAAAAGCCATTCCAGATCCCCGGGAAGAGACACTGGAATACACACCAAGCTCCTCCCAACATCTGCCTCAGATTTGAAGCTGTATTTGAGATCACAATGCCTCAAAACAAAACATTTCAAGTTCAAACAGGCATTCTGGGATGAAATTGGACTTAGAAGAATTCTCAACAGGTCCCGTCAGGATGGAGTGCTCACTTATTTCTCCTTTTCCTGCCTATTCACTTTCATTCCACTACAGCTTTTAATTTTTACTGCTTTTCTGCTCTGGGGACAGGATTGGAACAGCATCTCAGGGCTGATTCTTTCCCTCCCTTCTATTATTCTGCGTAACCAAACAAACAGCAACTTCAAGACCTTGCAAGGCTGAAATAATAATTAACAGGACCAAAACAATAATTATCACAAAGAATTGAAGCACCAAACTACCAAGCAGAAAGGATGAATGTTTAACACTAACTGCTTCTGGTCTAAAGACAAACAGATTGATTTTTAGGATTCACCTCCACAGTATTTCAAACTGCAATGAAGTAACTTCATTAGTATGAGACATTGATCTAACACTCTGAGCAAGATGTCACCATCACTCGAATTCTGCTGGCTGAGCCACCTGGGTGTAAAAGATTATTTTAAAGCTCTGTATTCAGAGGGCAGTCAATATGTTGCTTTGCTGCTATAATTTAAGATGGGCTTGTGCACTGAAGGAAAAAAAAAAAAATTGAAACCTAAAATATTCAATGGGCTGCAAAGGACTAACCCTTTCTGAATCCAGTCCCATTGCTATACTCATTGGATAAGCAAAGGTTTGCAGAAGACAATATGCAAATGCCAGATGAAGAATATCCATTCCTTACACTATGAAGGCCTGAGTTTTACTGCATTGCACAATAGCACAAATAGAGAAATAAAATATTATCACCAAATTCCGTATATGGTCCTTGAGTGCCTAATACAACTTAGTGTATGTAAAAAATTATACAGGAGAGAAAAAACTTGATACTGATTATGTTAATGCTTTTCCTTTCAGATTTTTCTCTGCTTCAGATTTACTCACTGAATCTGGGTTCGTAATGGAAGATTATCTCTAATAACACACCAGTGGAGGAAGTTTACCCTCCTCTTGATAAAGTTGTGATATGCTACTCTGCCATCCACTCTGTATCTGCATGTCCTCTATTTTTGGGCAGTACTCTTAACTTTTCACACTGTCTTATCTGTGCCACTGAAGCTGCCTGTTCAAGACTATGATTCTATGATAAGAAATTTGCTTTGCCATGGAAGAAAAATTTTAAAAGGCAGATAAAACTTTTGGATTTCTATGTTTTTTTCCCCAGGATATTAAAGTAGGGGGGAAACTTCCATCTTTAGCCCTGAGAATTGCCTCACTTACTTTAAACCCATCTTTCCATTGATGTCCAATTAAAAAGTTTAAATTCTTTGCCCTTCTTAACTACCTTAACACAACAACAGTAACAAGCTGTTGCCCTAATTCCTCCCCTCTCCTTTCCTCAACCAATAGTAATAAACAGGCAATAAAAACATGATTAAACTCTCCAACCTGAGGGTAGCATAATTTTCTTGGAGTGGACTTAGAGGTGGAAGGAACACTGCAAACAAAATCTTGCCATCTGCTCAATCTCTATCGAGTGAAGGATACAGCCACTGAACACAGCCCTGGTGTAGGCACCACAGTAATGTGGCAAGAAGAACCCCATGGCAGCCTAACTACAACACAGAACACGCTAGGAAGTTAAAGACATGGAAGACAAGGTAAGAAGTAGAGCCAATTTATTTCCTTCAAATAACTTTTGCTTAATACAAATTCAATAATTTTCACAATTTTTACTATTTCAAAGGTAGAGGGCAATGAGGTCTCCCCTCAGACTCCTCTTCTCAAAGCTAAACATGCCCAGATTGATATGTTTTGGAAACTGGAATCAAATTAGTTTTAGTAAGAATTTCCATTCAAAAATTAAACTTTTATTTTAGTTAACACTTTTACACTTCACCTCATGTTTTGGTGACAGTACTCAATGAAGCTCTTCTGGGCTGAAAATATATATACTTGGATTTAGCCTTTTACATGAAGGAAGAAAGTAGAGATAGAGAATGGGGTGCTTCATGTTTATCTCAGATGTTTCCATGAAGAATATTTTCTGACAAGTTATAATAATAATAAAAAAAAATCTTTGTATGAATTAAATAGCTTGCTGCAAACTCAGCTAACTTCCTACACATACACAGACCAATCCTTTCAGAATACTAGGAAACATCCTGTAACTGGCTTATATAAGGATTTATCTGACTAAGGCAGCATATTCCAGACAGAAAAGCTGTTAGCTTTGGTTTGGATGCTAAGAGTTGCAATGATTAATGTTTTATTGAGATTGTTCAGGAAGTCTTATACTGCAAAATAGATAAAACAATATGTAATTACAAGTTTTGTTCTCTCTGAAATAAAGCGCCCCTCCAGTCTCCCCATGCAATCCAATTTGTTTCCTGCCCGAATATCCAAATTAATCACCTTCATTCAAACTTAAAAAACATTATGAAGATTACCACAAAGCAGAGCATGAGAAACATTCCCGTTGGCATTTCATTCTCAAGATGGATTTGACAAATCAACATAAAACACCAAATCCGCTCTGCTAGGCTATGTGAAATACTGCACAAAATACACAACAAAACAGGATCGCTGTAAATACTTATGCATATACTTTTCAAAAAGACACAGCGTGACTCTCAATCTTACCAACATTCATTAAGCTCTCTCAATTGAGGAGAATTGGAGAACAAGTTGAACAGGTTAAAACCAAGTCAGCTATTACCGTGAGCCTCTATAGTCCACAAAGAACTCTGCCTTTAATAACATTCTTTTTTGGAAAGTTTTTACTAAGCTAAGGAGAAATTTCAGTTCTAAATGAATATGGACTTTTGCTTTCCTCCTATACCAGGCTACAACAGAATGCATTGATTACATTAATATTTTTACTTACCAACTAAAGCATTATCAACACAAAAAGCTGACAGGAACTTTGTTTTATGAGGGTTGTTTTCAACACCCATAGTTGAAAAGGAAGTGAATTATGTATTTTTCCTTCTGTGTTATTTTTTTGGCAGTGTAGTCATTCACATGTGTTTTCTGGAGAGCAGAATATATTTGTCTCAAAAGATGGTTGAAGCAAAGGAGTATCTAAGCATACGTGCTAAGCAGTGAGAAGTGAAGTATTCAGGGCATTAAAGCTTTCTCAATGTCAAAGTCGTTATGGATTGAAGGGGTATGAAAATTAGCCTTTTACCTGTGGGTCAGGTCTAAGACACTTTGGCAGAGTAATTCGGGAAGCACACGCTGCTGCTGCTTGGAGGACAGACAGAGACCTGTCTCTCATGCAGCCCATCTGGCATCTCCCACAAGCACCGAATTCACTTATCCAACAGAAACAAGTGAATAAGCCCTGTGTGGTTTATACTTCACAGAATTTCGTTTTAAGGGGAACTGAATAAAAAAGAAAAGGGGAAGGAAGGAATCAGTCTGACTATTTATACAACAGACCACGCACTGTTCTTCGTCAGGTCTAATTTTACACACTGATATCATTATTTGCATGCTTTGCTGATTGGCAATAGAAGAGACACACTACTCTTCAAACTGGAGCTAAGTAAATGAATATGGATATTTTATCTCCATAAAACAAAACAAATTCAAGTGGTTTATTCAGATGAATACTATTATTCTCGCGGTCACACCTCAATGCCTAAATAGCGGTGTTTGGTAAGAAAAGCACGTTCATCTTGGTCATCAATCCAGGATTCCTTTAAACAAAAAAGATTATTATTTTTTCCCCTCCCTTTTCTGTGAGTTGTAAGCAAATGAGCCGTGAATTCAGCTGGAGAAATAAAGCTTGTTAATAGGAGGTCATCTAGTTTGAGGATGCATTCAGTCATAGGTGTACAGAAGTTCCAAACTTCAGACCTATGGACTGATTCCCTTCTTATTTACTGTTTAGGGGCGTTGAGGCACAATGAGTCATTAAAGGCCTGTTTCTGAATGCCATGACAGTTGTATTGCACAATTAAGGAACAGATTGATTTATTTATTAAAAACCTAATTTAAACCACATTTCAAGGAATGAAATATTTCAGCCTTGAGGCTCTCAGAAAGAGCTTGATTCCTACATACTGTGGAGCAGAGAGCAAATATAAGGACAAACAAGGACAAACGTTATGTCTAAAAGCCTTAATCACAACTTCCTTAAATTTCAGGGGGGGTTTTCATAATTGCTGCAAGCGTGTTACAGGAGTAAACTAGAAGCAGTCTCTCGCCACAGAGAGTGCGCTCAGCAGAACATTCGAGCAGCAGAATGAGTTTATGTCTGTGATTACATACCACAAGCGTGCTTTAAAGGCTGCTGGTTTACTGAGAGCATAACAGCACTTGCATGAGTTTTCTCATTGAGAGTGAAACACTACATGTATTCATAGACCCAGTGCTGGAGCCTTTAACTCATTTGAAAGGTTGTGTTCCCTTACAGCATTAAATGATCTTCCAGGACAATAGGTTAACACTCTACTAACCACACAGTAAGCACTCTGTGGCCTCTCAGCAGGACTCAGTTCCCAGAGACATGTGGTCAGTAGACTTAATACACTTTTATTTGGCTTTACAAGTTTTTCTAAATCGGAACATACTATATTATCACAAAGCTGTTCCTTACATATTTTATAAAAGAAGTTTCTTAACAGATAAGTGCAATGATTCTGTTCTAGTTATTCCTGATAACCAACATTATGAAGGACTGTGTAAAGAGCATACACACTATGCTCTTCAAGTGTAAAGTGAAATCAAGGCTAGCAGTCTGATTGGGTAGGAAAAAATTACAAATATATAAAAAAAAGAAATGCCACAAAACCCCCCAATTATTAGTGTATATTGAATTTCTGCAGAAACTACTTTATTACCGTTAATTTGCTAACTCAGGTTAGAAAAAATCTTTATCACACACTGAGCAAATGGCCACTTAATTGATGTAACTGGAAGTCTGAGGCAGTTCCATAAGTAAAAGAATACACTCCTTCTGTACTATAACTAGATCAGTAGCCAATTTCTTTGCACCATTATTCACTTATTCACATGGTCTCGTAATCAACATCATTAAGTGATAACACTTAAACTTCAGAGGAAGAACATTCAGAATCTGAGACAAAGCTCCTCTACACTTTTTATTTGCAACTTGCAGAGCAATGCAATGCAAGATCAACCAAAATTTTATTCCTCAGCACTCATCTTTAACAAGAATGCAATTTACTGACAGTAAATGAGCTGGGACTAACACATTTGCAGTGCATACATCCAGGTAATCTAGATCCTGTTTCCCACAGCATAGAGATAAAAAAAGTATTACTGGATTTTTATAATTTCAGCAAGAATAACTGTCATTGAAATAACAGATCCCAGGGGCATTANAAAAAAATCAAGGCAACAGCAGCAGTTGGGTCGGACACCTCAACCATAGCCTTGTTGCAAGGCTCAGTCTTTCATCAGGAGCCTCCCAAGGCTCTCTTCACCAGCCCCTCTCTCCTGCAAGGGTGCAGTAGGTCTGCACTGATCTTCTTAGGTCCCCAAGGCCTCAGAAAGCACATGCCAAACATTTATTCCTGGTTATAATTACATCAGTGGGCTTCACATAGCTCGCATGGGCAGCATTCCTGTCCCTGCTTTTCGTTTGCCATTTAGCACAGGCCAGGATATTTAATCTCTTTGAGCGAGCCCCAGCACTCCTGGAACCCCATGGCAAGAGGCCAGGTATCTTTGACAGGCTCAGACTTACATCCTCTGTATTGGGCCATCTGTGAAATGGACTTTTACCACTTGGTTTCTAAAAATGTCTTGTTCTTCCCTGTTACATGATGAGTTTCAAGAGAGCTTTAAGGAGCCCCAGCCCTAAATCCCAGTCAGATTTCACAGAAAGTTGTCCAAGTTTGTCCTTTAGATCTCCTTAGAAATCCCAGGCTGCATTTCTACTTGACTTCCTTTCCATAACTCTGCTTTGCTTTCTGTTGCTTGAGTTCATCCTTTGCTGGAATTTCTGATCCAACTGCATGGGGTTTATGAAAAAAAACCTACATGGATTGCAGCTCTGGAGGCTGAGTGTGCAAAGTCCTACAAACCCCTCAAACCTTAAGGCAGATTCTGGAGGGAGACGGGTAGGAGAACCAACTTACAATAAACAACAAGTACTTTTGTTTAAACAAGACTCTCCATAATGTAATAATAAATCACAGTGTGAAAATACAGCTCATCATCCACCATTTAAGTGCCACTTTGAAGAGGCTGCAGCCTGTGAGTTTGCAGGACTCATCCTGATGTTTCAGGGGGTCCATTCCCCACAACAAAAGCTCTTCTGCTTTGAAAAGCAGAGGCTTTGGGACACAATGTATGCTGCCTGCCTGGACCCGGGACCAGGTCACGACCACCTGCCCTGCCAAGCACACAGCAGTGCTCTCAGCTACCCAGCAACATGCAGCATCAGGGCCAAAGTGCCACCGATTTCTTGTGGATGGCTCTGTCACTGGCACGTCATGTCCTTTCAGACATTTTTCTGTGCTTTTTCACCCTGCTGCTTCCTAAAATGCAGTTTGCCCAGCTTGTATATAAATCTAAACCCCTTTGGAGCAGATATTTTTCTGACTGCCTATTTGTACTGGCAGAGGCCTCAGCTGGGTTCTCCCGTGCCTTAACTTATAACTCCCTGGCTGCTTTTTTCTGCTTGAAGCATCGTATTTTTCACTCAGACAGTGAGCAATTTTGAACATGAATCTGTAAATCTACATATTGCTTTATTACAGACGTGTTTATGCTTCTAGTCCATCTTTCTTGCAATAGCTGTGTAATGAAATCAGAAAGCAAGAATCTTTCATAATAAAATTTGATGTAGACATGCCTGGAGAATGAAGTCAGAAGAAGGTGGTGATGGGGAAAGCTGCCATCAATCACAGCAGGCAGACTGCTCCCCCCAACAGCACTCAGAAACAGAGGTAGAAAGATTCAGTAATTCAGTAACAGCTGCAGTAGAAAACCAGGAAGAAGTATTTTGATGCTGGTCACCACATACTTAGTATTATATCTTGCCTGCACACCAAACTTGTGACTGATGGCTACAGGAAAAAAGTTACACTGAAGTAATCAAACTGCAACAGAGCTCCTGCTCTTAGTTTTACATGTCTGAAGACAGTGATCTATGTGCTCTCTGGTACTCACTCCCACAAACCCCCCAAATAATCCAGGGAGAAAGAAACCACCAGAGGGTGATTCACCCCACCTTTTCTCTGGGTCAGATGAATTAGCTGCTCAAGGGTCTACTGTTCTCCATCATCTGTAGAGATGAGTTAAGTTAGAAGCCTGACCTTAATACAGCTGTTTCAGAGAAAGCAGCTTCCTCCCAACTTCACTTTTAAGAGACTTGTGGAATCCATGCTATAGTACCAAGAACCAATCATTAACATGAGTTTACTTTCTGCCACGTTTTTATAAAGGAAGAAAGTGAGGTGCCCTCCTCTTTCTCACTCCCAGAGAAGCCTGTTCATTCTCTCAGGGAATTCTTGGGTCAGAATAGAAAGCCTAGCTTTTTTTTTTAAATTTACATTCATTAACTCTTACATAGAATTGCCTACACATTTCGTTTAGGAACTGGCAGATACACAGGGTAACAAATAGCTCCAAGAACCCAAATTTCTCCAATTCTCTTCAAACACAAAACCTACCTGAAAACTTGACAACTTTCTTTCATTTTTGTGAAAGAATGAAAAGAGATTATTAATTTAAATGCCAAGTTCTGAATTTATATAAAATAAACATTCATAAATTATGGTTTAGGCCGAAAAATCCCACATTCTTGTTGCAGGAAATCAGTTGTATTTGCAGGTTCTTGGCTTTCTTTCAAACTTTTGATAAAAGCTTAAAATCTAACTGGGATCTTTATAACAGTCCAAAACAAGCTCTAGTGCAAAACATAACAAAATTTACCACAGAACTGTTTAAACCAAACTTTAAACAATGCATTTAATTCTAATTTAAGTGAAAAATCCTGAATGCAAAGCCTAACAGAAGATAACTATATAGTTCAGAAAAGATTTCAATAGCCATGATGAATAACCATCCAGTATTATTAAAAAAAATAAATCAAAGCATGAAATGAAAAAATATTTGATTGCCATGTCATATGAATGCAGGCAGCTGTAAATCATTTTATTGAGAGATAAAACATACTTTATAACTTCAGGAAAAAAAGTCAGAGTCATAATTTATGATTATGCAATTTATATCTCCAAGGATCTCTGCAACTTTTTTTTTTTTTTTCTTTCTGTGAAAGAGATTAAGAGTCTGAAAATGTTGGAAAAGAACTAGGTTTCTGGGAGAAAAAAAGAGTTTTTACCGCTACTAATAAAAAAAATAAATCACTGCAGTTGTAAGAAATCTCTTAGTTGAACTCTCCAAAAATTTAAGTCCGCAAATCTCAAAGATAGAATACTAGATATTCTAAACTGACTTCTTCCGGTTCATGAAGTACTACACGTCACTGAATATTTGTCCATTAACAGATGCAGCACACATACATTTGATCATTTTTCCATTTGTCACACACAGATGTGACTAGCTAATCTAAGAAAATAGTGCCTCATGTCGTGCTGTTGCAACAATTTATGATTTAGCCACCCATCATGCCAAAGTAGATTTCAGTAAAAAAAGAAAAACAAAGACTGGTTTTGTTATTAAAAAATATTTTTATTCCTCACCACGGGTTAAAAAAAAGTCTGCGTTTTATCTCATATAAATAAGTATGCAAATTGGAAAGCTAAGTGGTGTCAGCCCAAGTTCTTTGAGTTTAAAAAAATGGAATCATTTATTTAAGATTATATCTCCAGTGTGGACACCAATTCAGTCACTCCAAAAAATGAATTGTACAGACTTGATTTCAACAGAAGCCAAGTAAAATAAAATTTAAGAAACAAAAAAATTCCAAACCCCAACAACTAGCTTTATATTATAGGAAATTTTGCTTAATGGAGGACATGAATTTGCATTTTATGGCTGTTTATATATATTTGTGGTATATATAATATGGTATGACCTTCAGAAGTAACAAAATCTGTGTTCTCATCTCATCAGAAACTATTTATCATGCTGGAGTTTGCTAAGGCATGCCGTCTCTCCAAACTGTGAAGTAATAAACTTGTCGGTCTTATTTCCCTGAAGCATACTGACTCCTGGCTGACACTTTGAACAGTGCAAACTAATTATAATTGCTCTATAAAAACAAGACTTAATGCAAGGACAACTTTTTACCAAAGCATTCTGTTAATGGTTTGGCAAAAATACCTCATTTCCCTTTAGCTGCCTGGGGACATCTTTAGCTGAAGTCAGGTGAGTTACAACTAGTTCCTCTAGTACAGTTTTTGCAATAACAAGGAACAATGTTTATGTTCACCTTGCATACCAAAATACAGGGCAAACTTGCCATTGCTATAAAGCCATGAGTGACAGTGGGCTTAGGCTAGCAAGTAAAGAAATAATGTTACAAGTAGCATTTTACAATAAATCCCAAAATTTACAAAAAATCTCATTTGTAAGTTCTTGTCTAAGGTAGCGTTGTTAAGCTTCACTTGAGTTATAATGTATTTACGAAATGCAACAGATTAAGACTATCTACTCAGTGGATTAAAACTATCCTCTCAAGCTTTATAGTTAAGAATTAAATGGAGTCGTTTGCCTTTAGAAAAAAACAAATACACAGCTGGCTAAAATCTGAAGTCTCCAGTTCATCCTCATATCTAATCAAGATTTGTGTTGTTATCAAAACAGAAAGGCGAATCATACAAAGGACTAGACCACAGGTGAGGGAGAAGCTACATCATTAGGTGACGCTCCCAACACTCAGAGAGCTTGATGTGGTCCAAAATATCTCATAATTTTTTTTGATTAAAATGTTACATCCCAGAATACCACAGGCAGCTGTTCTTACTGTACTCCACCTATGAGCAATACATAAATAAGGCACAACGGCACATGAAATCAACATTCTGTCGCACAGCAGGAAGCAGCTTAATTCAAGAACTTTTTTCCTGGGTTTAAAACACACTTTACTAATGCCTTGAGTATAAATCCCATAAAATATGTGACACACAACAGCTAAATTTTAAAGACACACGGAGAACTTCAAAAGGCAAATTTCAAGCAAGTCTGAGGCACACATGGAAGACCAGACATATTGAAAACCTTTTTTTTGCAGCCGAGGGGCAACATCCTCAAAGTCAGAGATGTCTCATTTACATTTTCACTCTAATTAGGTGGAACTCAGATCCCAGAAAAGTAGAAATAAAAAGGAGTTTGGACATGCATGCGTTCTTTAAAGCGTCAGGTGACTTGACCAGAAAACCCTGAAATGGAGGTATAGTGACCAGGAAGAGATGTTCAGCTCTACAAGAGAAAGTGCATTTAATGTGCCCTCAACTTTTCAGTCCTAAGATCTGAAATCTGCTTGGAAGTTATACTGGAGCTGGAAAAACTTTTAATGCCAAGTATACTCTAAGAATTATTTCTTTGAACACAACCTCTTTTTCTAAGTTAATTTGTAATTCTCTGATCAAAAATTTAAGTAATCAGAAGTTCTGTTTTACTTAAAATCAAAATACATTTTTTCCACATTTTGGCTTGCATAAATGAGTTAATTATTTTCCTGCACAACATGAGTCCACACAGTTCATATCATACGTATTATACTTTGCAGTGACCTACAATGGAGGCCAAGCATGGAAGTCCCCCATTGTTTCCCATGTCAGTCCTCTAGCATTCATTTGATAGTTAACTCCACAAGATACCAGATGTTGTAGGTTTGCCACGGCGGGTGCAAAAGGCAGTGCCATTTTGATAAGGTGCAGGAACAGCCAGGAGTTGATCACATTTCTCAGAACAACACGCAAGTGCTGGTTGGACACAGCAGCTTATTAGAAGACTCAGTGTTTCCGAGGTGGCTGTGTTAGCATCTTGGTCCACACATAATAACTATTTCCTAAACTTGCTTTAAATATAAGGATTCCCTAAATAAGAAAACATTCTTTTTCTCACCCTTTCTCCAAAAGGTGCTGGATTCAACACATAAGAGATAAGTGCTAAATCTGGAAACAACTTGGCGGGAACAACAATATTATACATAAAGAGACAATGATAAACTAGGGAGGGCAGAGAATAACCAACTGTTTTGTTGGAAATTCCCCAAGAAAACATGTAACCGACACAGCCTGTGCATCTCATCAGGCTGTCTGGCTCCCACAGCAATGGTGCTGGGAGCTGAAATGTCTCACTGATAGTTCAGCATGTTGTTCCAAAGTGTGCCAGTTACGCTTACCACCAATATCTATTGACATCTATTTGTATGCAACCATAGCAAAGCCCCGAGAAATTAATTGTGGTTAATGTTGTTTCAACAAATGGACACACTAAAAAAAAGAGCAAAACACGAATAAAATTTTTGACGTCTTACTG
Organism: Nycticryphes semicollaris; assembly: GCA_013400055.1. Lineage (NCBI taxonomy): Eukaryota > Metazoa > Chordata > Aves > Charadriiformes > Rostratulidae > Nycticryphes > Nycticryphes semicollaris. Next base: position 89,973 of record VXBJ01003891.1, on the reverse strand, counting down.
ACATTAAAAAAAAAAAAAAAAGAGCCACAAACATACAAAAAAACACCCCAAAAAACCCAACACCAACCACACACGTCATGACTTAGAAAGTTTTAAAGAGGAGGAAATCCAAAAGGATAGGAAGCCTTCAGTCTCTACAACTTTTACTGTAGTAGGAGAGATTACTTTTAGAGTTCAAAATCCTTAGAGTACCTTTTCTTTAAAAGAAAAAAAACAGTATTTCTTACAGGAACTGTTCTCCACCCCAGCCCTCTTGAGAGCCTTTTCACATTCTTGCCAGCTCTAATTTAGTCAGGGAGGTAGCAGAGGACCTAACCTCCCTGTAAAGACAGAAATACCCTTCCTAACTTGAAGTACAAGTATTGCCTCTTCCCTTCACCACGCAAAAAATGTCATCTTTCAGATAACTAACATGATATCCAGCACTAAAGAAACAGGAAGGGCTAAATTATACCCTGAGAAAAACAGGTTTCTAGTGTATTTCAATCAGGATAATCAAGAGAAATATTAAAATACAGTCAGGAACTGGTCTGTTACTGGGAATTCCCATGAGCAAGGGCTTAATGTCTTCAAAGACTCGGCTTGCAAAACCACTAAACATTAGTGCAAAATGGCATTTACTTCCCCCAAATCTCTCAAATCCCACAGACATTTCAAAAATATCAGATCTAGGGATATGCACCACACCCTAAATCAACTTTAATTAACCATATCCTCAGACTGGAAATCATTGTGCTCCAGGAGCACCCCTCAGACTTTAAAACACCATTTGCATCAATGAAACGGGCACATGTCTGGACCCTGTGCGTAAGTAGCAATACAACATAAAGTGAAAAAAATCTAATCATTTCAATAAGAAAAAAAAAGCTCTGAAGCCTGTTGTTCTGACAAGCCAACTCCCACCAGGGTAAAATAAAAAGATATCTTCAGTTTCTAATAACAACCTACCATTTTTCCTGCTGTAACCAGACACACTGCAACGTGCCAACTCCACTCAATTAACAAATAACAATTGGCGCTTCATATAATGATCCTGTGGGTCTTGAACAAGACAGTGCACTGACAAGCAGAAAGATTTCCCCCACATGCAGACATTATGTTAGAATCCTTCTAAAGTCATTGCAGGAATAAATTGCAAAATTCTGCAAAAAAGCACCAGAAGGACTCACCAAATCCACAGGCAGCACCACAATATTGACTGGTGTAACTGTGCTTGTTCCTTCAGAGCTTAACCAAATAATTGTGAGAAGCACATCTTCCCCTCTTCCTCCCTCCCCTCCCCCCTGCCCCCTTCCCAAAGCTGATAGTCTTTTAATTGTATAAAAAGCAAAGGCAAAAACATTGAGTAATTGGTCGTTTTGTGGGAAGCACTGTGCTTACAGCCTTAAACTTTGTACCAGCTCATCCAGAAGTTCTTGAGATGTCAGTTTTCTCCCACAAGCCATCAACATTGCCTTGAGGGCAACGCCCAGAGACAGGAGTTAAGATCTGAAGGGAATAAAGCCAGAAAGGGTAAGGGAGGAAACAAAAAAGCTCTGCTAATACCAGTATACGCTGGAGTGGGTAATACTGGTTTGATATGTAGAAGGTTAGAGAATAGGTAGCTACAGACTGATGCCCTGCCATGTTTATTTGACAATTATCTTAAGAGCTGCGTAGAAGCAGCAGATCCTTAGACACTTCAGGCTGTGGGAATTTGCCAAGACCTGCAGCTGGCATTGAACTAAGCTCTAAATGCTTTGCTATGCTGACTTTCGGATAAGCAGCCTCTCAGCCTGTGTAAAGCTGCTGTAATTACAGCCGGGGTGCTCAAGGCAGAATACTTGATAACCCGGGGGGTCTGCCAGAACAGCATTCTCCCTGGGCATCCTTTCAACCCTGGAGTATTTGCATTTGCCAGACTAGATTCTCCTTTCCAGATATCTTTCCAGACATTTTCTAAGAAATAACTCATAAACAGGGCAGAGGAAATTAAATGCAGTTTACCAGAGGTCAGCCTCTGTCCGATTAACATAGTGTTTTAATATAATCACAGAAAATGACAAGAATTGGATAGAAGCAAAATAAAAATCAGGATGAGCAAAACAATTTATGATGTTGGGTATAAGCAAGGTCTTTTTATCAGCAAAGCAGATGAGAGAAACATTTCCTTGGCTGCAAGAGCCAGAGAGGAAAGGTTCTGCCATTGAGGAGAGCTTTCACTAGGATCTGATTAATTTGAGACTGACTTTCTGATTTACAGGTGACAAAGACAAATGAGTAACATTTGACTTGCTCATCCCTCTGTAGTGGATTGTTTTTCACTACCCACAGATTTCATTCACCTGTTCACAAATAGTGACAAAGCCTAGGATTAAGAAGTTTTTTTTTAATCTCCTGACAGCTTCCCTTATGCGCATTTTGTATTTCAGGATGATGAATCAACAGGCCACTACTCTTATTTAACTGATCAAAGCATACAGTTTTTATTTATTAAATAACATTATTTTAGGAATTTTCTCTTCAGACCATCATCCTTTTATTTCCTTCTGTAATGGTATGTTTTTCTGCAGCAAAAAGCAGGGGTGGCATCTCCTTTAAGTTTGTTGCATTGGGAAGGCAATTTTGATAATTATAATTTAAAAAATGCTCATGCCTTGTACACATCTATGTCTGGACCATGTCACTAGATATGGAAAACTAGCAGATATATAAGCAGACTCACAATGGGAATTTGCTTACATTTTCTGTGCACTGGTTTCTGTTATAAAATTAAGATTAGATTTTGTTGTTGTTGTTAAAGCCCCCAAATTCAAATGTTATAGGAATAACTTAAAGTCAGAGGTCACTGCACGTTTTTTGAAGGTCAGATGTAACAATCACAGCCTATGAACCTCCTGAAGGCTATCAGACTATCTTTATTGTTCAGTTTTAGTTTCAAGCAAATTCTGACCTTTCCAAAAGGACACTGTATAACACTCATTAACACTTCTGTAAAAGTAATCTATGAGAGCAGGTAAGACAGGTTTTGATTAAAGGTTTTGAAAAATCTCCTACTTGTACTTTTATATGGAGATCAGTTTCTTATCCCCACTGGCAGATTCTTGTAAGTATTAAAAACCCATACTTCAACACCATTATTCCCAGGATCTACACTGTAGCCATAAGAATTGCACAGAAAGTATTTTAGGCTCTTCTGATGAAGATCACTGGATACTTAGACCTTTTTCTTCAAGCCTTTTTTCTAGGTATTCTAATAGCGGTAGTTAAAAAAGGGTGTGTGCAAGTGTACTGTACGCAACTAGTACAATAAGTGGCCTAACAAAGCTGGTGGTACAATATTACAACTTAAAGACTAAAAGTCAACTAAAGGTTTGTTTTCAAACTTAGTTTTCCGTTTCATTCGTACATTCAGTTTATTCTTGTGGAATGCAATTATAATGGTACACCAAAACTTCCCTTGAAAATCATGTGTGATATAACAAGGTTTATGTAACACAAAGAAATCTAGACAAGGGTTTGTGTATAACCTCTCTGGAAATCTTAGGTGCCATTTAATAAAGTATCAGTCACTTGATTTTTAAAGATATATTTAACTTCACTATAAATCAAGGCAGAATCATCTTCAGAAAAAAACATGCCCCTAAAAATAAACACACACACCCCAAAAAAACAGCAAACAGACCTATTAAAAAAAAATAATGAAACTGAACACCAAACAATAAAGAAAAACCCAAACAAACAAGACCAAACACCACCACAAAACCAAACACCTTAAATAAATGTTACAGGTGGTTGCTGGGGTTTTCTGGGACATGTTGTCTTTGTGGCACTGCACAGGAAGCACGAACTCTTTATCCATGATCCTTAAGGACTTGAATTCAGGCCATTTCTCCACAGTGATTAATAACCCAGCCAGTGCACTACTGAGGCACCACCTGCATAAACGCTGGCAAGGAATTGTGTCACCAGTTAGAGTGCACAGTCGGAATTTCACACTACTTTCTATTGAATTTGTGCCTGGTGATAAAGCTTCTGACATGGCATAAAACCTTCCCGCTACAAAGTTAATCCATAAACATTTAACAAAATTTCAGCCTTCATGGCAAGTTCTTTCTGATCACAGCTTTACGTCATGCAGTCACAGCATTTTTGATCCTCCTTAGTGACTGAAAAGCCAGGTTTATCATATCATCAAACTAGAGATCAACCTACTGCTAAGCCTTCCCACCATACAATTGCCTGAAATCTGGCTGCTGAAGAAAACATGGTTTGAGGTCCAATTTCTACCTCTTTGATCCCTGTTTTGTCCAGAAGTCAATGTTCAGCACTAAAGTGCTCCCATCTCATAGATGTGCGTTGCTTAAATAAGGCAATAGATAAATCTGTAACATTTTTCAGCTCTTTTGTTGTATTTTTTCCTCCCTAATTCACCACATACAATTTTAAAATCTGGACTCAAAGGAATGGAGATTGGTTTGTTTCAGGAGTTGCTTATATATTTGAATTTCCCAGAGCTCTGATGGATTAGAGCAGGAGTGGAGAGAAGATTGAATAATTCTATTCCTATAATCCATACTCATTCTTGTGGCACAATTTGTATTACCAGTGTTCTTCTGGCACGTTCTCTGGCTTCTACACTAATATTGTAAAAGAAAAAGAAATCTCCATAGTTTAAACTTCCTGTTATTACAATTTTTGCTTTATTTCTCTTGGAGGAGCATGTATACAAAGTTACACAGTCTGGATTTTAACCCACTGAACTGGAGAGATTTTCTGCTTCTGTTGGTCATTGCACATGTGCCATCTCCCAGCTCTGAATGCTTCCATCCCTTCATCACTTCATCCCTTTCATCACTGTTGACCAAAGTTTTTCCTTCCCTGAGCCCAGGCAGTGCTCTGCAAATCTCAGGAGCCACTGCCAAGGCTCCATTCCAATCAATACAAGCACAACTGCATCTCTTGAACGTATGAATTATCTACTCACAGTCTTTCTGGGCACTGATGAAGTTAATCCAGAGGCAATCTCGACTCTCTTCAGTCCCGAGCCGATGCAATCAAGTTAGAGATACTAAAAACTAAAGAATTCTCCATCTTTCATCAGCAAAAAACTGCAACACAGGTAGAACTAATTAATTCCTACAAATGTATTTCTCTATGTCTAACTGCTTAATTCTCTTTCACAGCTTCAATGCCTGTTCACAACTCTTACAGGATTGATGACCTTTCAGTACTTATGACACATTCTCTGCCCTTCATTCACCAGGCACACTTTGCTGGTCACCACAATGCTCCTCCAAGCCTGTGGCTGAAAGTTTGATGAATGGCTCAGTATGCAATACCATTTCACTGTGCAAGGAATGAATAATAAGACTGCACAGGTGAGAAACTAAAGAAAGAACAAACCCACCACATTAGGTGCCTTTGAAGCACACTGCCAAAAGCACCTTATGGAATTTACAGAATCCTCTTGCTTCCCGAAGAAGCTATTAAACACCAGTCTAAACTTTTCTGCTCCTATAGGTGACTTACCAAAACTATACTTACTAATATTAACAGCTAATCTCTATTCTGCATGACTGCATGGGGGAGCCTTTAAGCTCATACAACAGCATCAATGCTGGGAACTAGTCTATGACACAACCCCTCCTCATTCTCAACACACAGATGAGCCCTTTACAGCCATGTTGCAATTTGGTTATTTTTAAGTCAGCTAGAAGCGGATATTTGAAGTTTTGAAAGGCATATTGGCAAGGTAACAAACCATGGAACAAACAGTTCCTGATACATTTTTCTCAGCAAAAGAAAGACAAAACAAGACTTGTAAAAATACTGTGAATAAAGCCATACTACAGTAGCCAAGGGAGATCAGAAACACAGATGTTTGGGGGGATTCCCCTCTCTTTTGCAGGTGTTTTTGGGTCAGAGTCCTGAACTGATAGCTCTTCCTTTGCTCCCCGCAGAGAGCAGCATCTCAGAACTTCCCCCAGAGATACAGGGCACCAGTGTGTTCTATTGCTGCCAACCAAAAGCAGAAAAGGATGTGCTGAAGCACGTTATTTAAGGATTCTCTCATCAGTTTATTTGGGACCAGAGTGGCACAATCTTGGTTATCACACCAGAGCTGCACTGAAACAGAACCTTTGAAAGAATCCCACTGCCAACTAAGCACCTGTATAGACAAAGGAAGCTTGGAGTCATTTGAGGAAAATTCTACATAAATGTCATGAAGATTAGAGCAGTATGTTGCTATTTGCATGTGTATTTTAGAACTTTTTTTTTTTTTGAAACAAGGATCTGCAGGGCAGAACACATATATTGTGCAACAAAGCCAGCTTAAAAACTGTCAGCAATTAGTTTCTTTCAATAGTCATTATGCTTTCTCTATGACAATAAAATCCTGTGAATATTGTGCTACAATCTGCTAGAAGGCACATCTCATCTGTAAATTCTCCAAAGTGTCATTATGAATCTCTGTGCATGGTATTGCAATTATAATGAGGAATGTTCCGAATGTGTAAGTCTACCTTCAACCATCTGGAGTGCCTCCTTTATTAAATTTGTTTTTCAGTGTTTGTACAGTCTCCCGGTAAATTAATTTAAGTGATAAAACTAGATTTCCCTCATGTTCAGAAGCCTGTCATTCTTCCATTTAATGATCGCTTGAAAGATTAAAGACAAAGCAATACATAATTATATCCAGTATATTAATATAGAAAAATGCAAGGGCTGTTACCTTAAAAACCAAACACACAACCCACACAACAGCAACAAAAAGCCCACAAAAACCCAACAGCTTCAATTTTTCATCAAGGTATTTGGTATAGAGAAAGGACATATAGAGATGACATTAGTTTCACCCTCGTTAGCAAGGGGTTCCAAATCAGATCTCAGCACAAAGCAAGGTCATCCAGAGAACCGTAGGACTACCATACCACCATACTTGAGGATATATGGAGTGGAGATACATACGATACAGTAGCCTGAAGGAAGCAGAGAATTGTAGGATGAACCAGCTATTCACATTTCCAGAAGCATGAAAAGATCACAAAGCTACACAGTCCTTGAAAGCCATCATTAATATCTGTGAGTTTAATGTTGTGGCTATCAGTATCCCAAATAAAACCTGGAGGCATATGGCATAGGGCTGTTAATTACGCTGAAGTTCTATAGGAATGTGGTTCAAACAGTACGTAAACCTAGACAGGTGTGGAGCTTTCAGGGGTTGTTGTTGTGTGGTTATTGGGGTGGTTTTTTTGTTTTTTATTTTTTTAATACAAACTTGAAGTGCATTTAATCAGAGAAAGGACAATGCACATAATTACACCATAGCATGAATGTGTCTTTATGGGCAAGATTTTTCTTTTCATTCCAGTCAGTGATTTGGAGTAATAGCCTTCACAGGGTTTTTTTCTAAGTAGTATAAACACAGACGCTAGTCTTATCGTATAAGCAGCTTCTTACATCACTGTTTTCCAGCGACTAAATAAAGTTCACTATACTCATTAGGCTCTGTAATAGAATTGATCACTCTGTCTGTAAACGAGACAGATCATTTCAACCTACGCCCCAGCTCCAGCTAGCAAACCTTGTCTGGACCAGTGTCAGAACTGGTAAACGTATTTCTTATTTGAATAGTTGGCACTTTCACAGAGAATGTTACTGTTCTTAAGGTTGGTTGGGTTTGGTTTTTTTTCAGGCCTCCAGAAAGCTGTTCATTGATAATGATCCAATCCTGAAGTATATACTATTGTGGACAATTAATTTTCAATCAGTTGCCATAAAACCTAGGGTCACCTGGACCAGATCCAGTAAAGACTTCACTGCCTGCACAGAAGTACATCAACACGCACTTTCTACAGAAATTAGGTCATATATTCTGCTATTAGGTCTTAATTTCCTTTTAATGAAAACAAACTTACTGATTACAGAAAACATGCCAAGACCAGTCCCTTATTAAATTCTTTTTGTAGTTATACAGCTTGAGAAAAAAAAAAAAAAACAGAACTTCATAGTGAACTGCCTCTCATCCTTCACTAGGAAGCCACAAGCAATGAGAAAACATGACTAAAAGATTTCAAGAGCATTAAAAAAAAAAAAAAAGCCATTTAATAGGCATGAATTAAAAGAATCCACTAATTCTACAATTTATCTTGCACTGCCTCTCTCAGGGAGAAAGAACATCTGTAAGTAAAATAATTAGGTCTGCTTTTCACTGCATGAGACCATAGTGAAATATAGCAGAACTCCAGGCCTGAATTCTCCCTAAAGCCACAAGCACATTATCTTCCCAAGGCAGAATAGCCATTTGGGTGACAGGAGGCTTTTGTTTGCTTTTCCAGATTTAGTTAAATGCAAAGAAGTCAATCCCAAGCCTTTAAGGGGCTGCCTTAAGAAATATTTCAAAACTAACATATTTCCGTCCTCAATTCTTATTTATAGCTTGGACTTACATGGACTATTTGACTTATTCACTGTTTTTTATGGGCGTTTTTGATGTAACACACTGAGTTCTAAATACTAGCTAGGCTAGTTTTATTTCAGTTTAATACTATGAAATATGCCTCAATACGCATTGATTCAGTGAACACTCTCTGTCATAATAGGTGGCTGGGAAAGAAAAAAAAATAATACACGGCTCCCATTCAAGCATTTCTACATGACCAGAATGCAATCTAAAAACATGTCCAAAAGCCACAGTCTCACAAAGAGCTGAATCAGAGACAATATTTCCAATAGTTCCAGAATAACAAGATTAAACCTCTGTATGAATTCTGTCTTACCAAGGAGAAACTCTAAAGTTAAAGCTTGAAGAAGCAAAATACCACACACCAATGAGATGAGAGAAGTCGTTCTCTCAGAGCTTTTTTTTTTTTCTTATTTTGCAACCAGTTTTCTTAAAACAAGAAGGCAAATTTATAACAATGGCAAAAATACATCCTTTTCAAATTAAAAAGCAAATACAATATGAAAATGCTTGAAATGAAAGAGTTGATGCAACTGCCTTAACTTCAGTAACCTATGATCAATGCAAGTCCTCTGCAGCATAAATTGCCTGTTGGAGTCCAGAGAGTCCATTATCTGCTCCACAAATAATCGATGCCGACAACATATACAGACCTGCTGCCCAAGAGAGCACCAAAGTTACAAGGAATTACCAGCTCTGTGGACTGAGTACACCATTTGTGCTTGTAGTCAAGACAACGTTTCATGGGAGAGTAGCACAGTTTGAAGGCTTTAGTATGAAATATTTAGCATGACAAAAAATGAAGACTATAGGTCAAGAAAACAGGGAAGAAAGGTATGGCTGGATCCCTTTTGATTTGTCTTAAGCACTGAGTTATACCTAGTAAAAACAGTCTTAAACAGAGGAGAAAAAGTATAAAGATGGAGTTCCATGAAAAAGCATGCAGGCCCTGCTTTTACACATTGTGATATTACTGAGGAGCAAAGTTACTGCGTGCTGAATCAGAAACAAGGCACAACAGACATATTCAAAGACAACCTTGAGGAAATAAAATTTACTCCTAGATTCACTGTAACCAAATATACAAGCAGTCCATCAAATGATAAAACTGCCATTTTTATATTTGTATGGAAAAGAAGAAAAAATATTAAGCCTTATAACCATTCTCATACATTCTGTAACTCCAAAACTTCATTTCAGGGCAACTTTGGTTAATATCTTTTTTAGTTTTGGAGGTTTTCTGCAATGCTATACTGTGGTTAACAGATGAAAGTCTACAACTTTATCTGGTATCACACTGGAAAAAACAGCTACCCACGTCTCGTGGAGCTTTTGCAAAGATATCTCTAGTCTCTTTCAACCCAAAGTTATTTCCAATGGGTTTGGGACTGCCCCAAGCATCTGTACCTTGCCCAAGACATGGATGCCCACACATGCAGCTGGCTGGGTTGAGTGAAGGTACTTCCACTGCAGACCCATCTCTTAAGCCAACTCTGGCCGTTTACCTGAACACTGGTGAAACACGTGCCGGGCAGCCAGACCACAGCTGCTCACAGGAGTGCTCATAAGCACTCGTGCAATGGCACTGATGAGGAGAGCAATCGCAGACCAACCAAGCCCTGTTTTACATGCCACTTGGTCACAAGGAACATCCCCCGCTGCTATCTGCTGCCACAAACTAGGACATTCACAGCTGCCCTCACGGCTCTACGAAGGAACTCCTGTGGACTTCCAACAAGGCTCAGACAGTATTAAACACTGTTAGAAACACTGTGCCAGGGCTTTTTGCTTTCCTGCAAAACATGACTCCATCTCTCAGCTCCCTAACCTGTTTCTCCAGGGAGGCAGTAAAGAGGCCTGTGGAACAGATGTGGCACAGATGTGCCAGCAGTGTCTGCAGAAGCCAGATCACTCCATCACACATTCACAGCGCAGTTACAGCAGCTTTCTGCCGTGTGAAGAAGCAGTGGGACTGACTCTTCCCCACAGCAAAATCCAGCCATCCCCATCAAACCTTACCTTTCAGTCCCAGAACAGCCTCTTTTCCCCTTCCTTTCTGCACCCTTCTGCATCTCTGAGGCCAGCCACCCTCTTCCTTTATACAGTATCAATGCTTCTTCCTGAAATTAAAAAGGCAAACCCATAGCTGCAGATTTCCAAGGCCACACTTATCCTCTGACAACTCATTCCTGCTACACGACATCTTTATCTCTTTCCTGTCACAGAAATCAAAGTCACTTCTACCAGTCTCACCATCACTGCTGTCTCTAGGCCAGAACTCCTGGTCCCTGTATGAAAATATTGCAGTGGTACTTGTAGATAGAAAGGACATCATTATTAGTATAAAGGTTCACACAAGGACATTGTCGCTTCCCATTTCAACTCATTACTTCCATATTTGTGTAGCAACAATTACTCCACCTTGTCCAGAAAAGGGACAGAAGTGATTTTAGATACTGTCTAATGAGATAGTAATATACTTTTTTTTAAAAAAAAAGGGAAAGGAAAAGACAGTATAAAGGTGCCCAAAACAATCTCAGAGCATTAACACTAATTTAACAATCTGGGAACAACAACTTGGACTCTATCTCCTTTGTTTTTCTTCTGGTGCCTACACACTACCAAAGAACACCCATTCCCCCACTGCTTCTCAAACAGGCTTAGCAAATTTCTGTGTGATTTTCTGCCTGTGCTTCTAAAAACTCCTGCCATCCTCACCTATTCCTCTTCATTTCCCTCTCTTACCACCTCCGTGACCTGATAAACTTTCTTAGAGTACAATTGCTATATTTATGAACATACCAGCATGTTTTAACAGCAAGTCCTCTAACAGAAATTTCATCCCCTTGTGATCAGCCATTGAAAGATAAGTTATCTTAAATTATTTTACTTTGTAGAGATGTGGTCACACAACAATATAGTCACAGACAATGGAATTACAGAGCAATCACACACCACTGTGAACTTAGGAAAAGCTTAGGTTCCAGAAACCTTAACTGTCTTTTTGGTTTGGAGGTTTTTCAGGGCTTTTCTATGACAAAATTAAAGGAAAGTAAGAGAGAGAAAAAAATTCTTCACACAAACCAGCGTAATAAAAAAAGAAGTCAATTCAAAAATGCCATAAGCATTATTTCAGTTGTATCAGACCAAGTAGCTTTGGTTTGCAGTGCTTTGTGGTGCAAATGTGCTGCCAGTTTACATTACAGCTCCTGCTACAGAACACAGAATCCTTCCTTCCTTTGACATACAACCCTCAAACCCACCCCACTTCCACCATAAACTGGAGTATAACACTGAGCAGTAGGCAACGCGCGCCCCAACCATACTCTTTGTGCTAGAGTACACTAGTTCCATCGGCATCAGAGATCTTTCTCCTTCCTTTTTTTTTTTTGTCCTTAATTAAGGTAACTCATTGTGGCAAATATCAGAGCTCATTCATTCCCCTTTGCATCTTCCCCAGCCTGTTGCCTCAGCCACCCTCCCTATCTCTGTCGCAGCATCCCAGGAGCCACAGCCTCATCCCGCTCACTTTGATCTCTATGGCGGGCACAACTGTGGCTGAACAACACGCACTTGCCAGCCTTTGTAACAGCAGCGGGCTGCAGAGATTGATATCAATCTGACTGCTCCAAGTACGTGAGTGTCTGGGGCACAACCTCCCTGCCTTATAACCAGCCACACCCTGCTGTGCCAAACGGAAAACACAGAGCAAACAGCTATTCTAAAGCCTTAGCAAAAGGGGGCCCGGCTGCCAGCCAGTTGTATTCAGTCCCTCTTCTGTCTCTCTCTCTACCATCAGGTATTATAAAGGTATCTTATTTTTATGCACTGCATGCAAATAGCATGTACATTTTCCCCTTGCTCACTGGTGCTGAGTGCTACAGAAAGCTGCCCCAGGCTGCGCTTTAAGACACAAGCCCACCAAAATCAGAAGGTCCAGCCCAAGCATGAATAGCTCATTAAAAGACTAGTATTTGCTAGACCCAGGAAAGGAAAGGGCCTAGAATGAGATTTTTCTTTATCAGCCACACAGGAGATATGCTTTATAATCTGGTAGGAATGGGCTACTCTGCAAGAGATGGTTTCTACCCAGTTACATGACGCAGCAGGAGCATACCACACATCCTGTGACAATAACATCTGGCCTTTACTTATCTGGGCCTTGCTTTCCCTTTACACAAGATATAATTGGATAAGAGGCAGTCATTATGTTCACTTGAGGGTTGTGAAATGTAACGGGTGTTTGCAAAGTACTAGCTGCACTTAAGATGAAAGGTCTTGTCATACGGAAAAGTGCTGGTGATCAGAACCCAGAGGGAGATGGGCTGAAGAGCAGCCCTGGTGTGTAATGGGCCCCCAGGGAGTCTATTATAGAGCCTCACAATTAAATAAATTCATCACCCTTCCATCTCATGCAACTGCCAACCTGTAACTTGGGTGGAAAGGCACAGCAGCTGGCAGCCAGCTAGCACCTCTGTAATTTGTAACTGAAACCGAGGCAGATGGAATCCATCAGCCCATCACAGGAACACACCCAGGGCCACATGTGCCCTCCAGCACTGCACAGAGGAGAGTTGTGAGTGTCCCTTCCACAGAGGTGGGAACCCAGGTCCATGCACTAAAGACAGCACAGAATACATTAACAGAGCAAAAAGCAATAAAGGAAAGGGCTAATATAGTTATTATGTGTTTCTTATGGAGCCTCTCTTGCAGTTGCCCTCACTGAGCAAATTCCACCCCCCACCTTAGTCGTAACACCAGCTACTGGGCTGAATTGGGAACCAGCCACTCTGCCTAGTTACTACCTTAGCCGCAGGTAGAGAATTAGGTTCTTGGCCTAAGTTTTTCTTAATTTATTACTTTTCAAAACCTTCACCAAAGGAGCTAGTGGGGAGCCCACCTTTTCTAAAGCAACTCAGTTCACAGGGCAAGGAAATAGTAGATAAAGTGACAGAACAAAAGCCACAGGAGAATCAGTCTATACCTGCACTTCAGCTATAGATCCTTCCCCATCTCCCCTTGCCCTCAAGACAGGGCCCAACAGCAACCCAATGTTTGTTAACAGTAGAGTTCCTCCCTCTTTCCTAAGGCAGCAGCAAATTTGACTGTAAAACATTCACATACAACTTATTTTCCAGAGCCTAAAGCCAAACTACAGCTGTAAAGCCTAGTCCCTGCACATTCACCCCACTAAACTCCATGCAGCCTCTCCCAGAGACTGGCCAGCAGCAGACAAACAAATGCAAGTTCAACCCAGAAAAGGACACAGGCACACACATGCCTACAGCTTGGCCACATCTGTGTCAGAAACATAACAAACATTACACCAAATTCCAAGTACCCCTTCAAAAACTGTTTGCTTTCCATAAAACTGAAGATATTAACAAGTAAGACCAGCACTAACCTCCCAAATTGGGCAACCCCAACCTTCCTGCTCCTTCCAGGCAACCAGCTACCTCCCTGCTGCACTAAAAGACTTTTAAACCAGCTGATAGGAATCAGGTCTAATTACTGATTTCTAGCTTTCACCTTGCCAGCATGTCTGGCCCACAACCTGAATGTTGGAGTGCCAAGTTTGAGTGGAGAATGTCTTCTGTCTCAAAGAATGCATATTTTTTTATTACTGTGATTTGGCATTTGTTTTCCAGATTAATAGGTCTTCTTATATGATATGTCTCATCCCTTATATTTACTGATTCCATGTGTTTAAATTAATTTTATTACCTTTACTATAGCTTTTAGACAGGGAAAGAAACTGCCAGGCTCTGATGCCACAAACTGAAGGGTGAGTGCAGTGCACCCAGGCAGAAATTAGAAATTAGAAATTCTAATGCTGTTCTCTATTTATACCGATAAATAGGAGCAACTATTGCTTAAAGTAGTAAGTATTCACAAAGTTGTTGCTAACACACATCATTACCATTTCCTAAAAAAAAAAAAAAAGAGAGAATAGCATCATCATCGGAAAAGCAATTTCAAAAGAATTAATGTATTTAGCACAGCAGCCACACTGCCGCTTTAATTTGGTTTTGACATCGACACAAGTGAGTCTGTTCAAAAAATGAAGCAAGCATTGAAAAGGCAGAGTGCTTTCCTGAATAAAAACTTGTAACAAAGGTGGTATTTAGGTTTCAGTTTCTTTTGTCGTGCTATCAGCTGTTCGCCTTCCCAAGCGCCAATCACAAGGCACTGAAATCATTAGAAACAATTTCACTGAAAGCTTACCAAGATGGGAGGGCAGCGTCTGTCCTGAAGCAAACGACATTTGCTTGTAAATGTGCAGCGTTACAAGGTTCATTATAACTTTTTATGCACTTCTACAGTTACGAAGAAACAATAAAAAGGATGAAGTGTTACAGCAAACTTTGCCTTTTTATTTCACAGAATCAAAGTGGGTCCTATTTTCTACTTCTTGGAACAGAAAGTGATTTTTTTTAAACCAAACTTTTCACTGAAATAACTTTACCATTTTTGCCTTGCTTAGAAATAACTTTTAGCAATTTTTTTCAACAACAGAAGAAAAAAAAATTAAAATTATTCTATGTGAGATATTCTGGGAAAATATTTTTTTCTGTACAAAATTCATTAGAATAGAACATTAAAAAAAAAAAAAACCACACACACAAAAAAAAAAACCCCAGAGCACCAGCCAAATCCAGAGTTTGTAAGAACTTCAGTGCAGTATTTTCTGGCTGCAGCACAGTGCCGGGCAAAATCCAATTCAGTCAGTATTAAAAACAAGTTTCCCAACCTGGTTTAGAAGCTGAGGTTTGTCACTCGGACCATTTTGCTTCCAGTATCGGATAAAATACCAAAGAATGCAAGGTGAAAAGTTTTCTGAGAGTGTACATGGCCAGTTGTGTGCAGCGCTGCCATGAATACATAAAGGCAAACCAAACAAATGTAGTGGGAAAGCATTGCTAAAAGCGTTTCGTATCTCATACTGCATTTGAACAAAAGGAAGACGCTGTGGAAAGCTCAGCTTGCCTTGCACTTGCATACTGATGGTTATATCAAAAAGGGGGGTTTTTTTTGCTGAATATACTGTAATTTGTCTACTTTAAGCAAACAGTTACATTGTTGTTAGACAGTTTTAACTGATTACCTTGTAAGACCACGTAACTCCCATCAACTTGTGCCTTGATTGCATATATCAGCAGATATTTGAATCCAAGTGGACAAAAAATCTGACTTGAGACAAACAGGGTAAAATTTCTGTCAGCTGAGCCATTTAAAACATAATCTTAAAAGCTACATATTATTCAACCTGTCATTTCTGTTTACTGCAGCAGGGAAAGTTTTTTGATCTTTAATCCCATTAGCCCTGCTGAAGTAGCAGCCTGGAATGAGCACCATCTGGAACCAGGCAGAGCTGAATGAGCAGCTCCCTGGTGATGTTCCCTTGTGCAGCCCATGGATGGGCTGGAACACAGGCTGAGCAATGCTCATCTTTAATTACTCCCACAGAAAACAGGCAGGAAAAGTGTAAAAGGCTTCCACTCACCTCCTCCCCATCTGCAAATCCTGTTCTCAGGACCAGCAGCTGGAATAAAAATCCTTTCCCTGGATGCAATGGTCACTGGTACGTGCGACCAACAGGAGCGTCCTGAATAGGGCCCAGGGGAGAGGATCAGGAAGGAATTCGGGAGCAGGGGTGATTCCAGGTTTGGGGAAGGAAGGTCCATGCAGGGGCAGTGGTCTCTGCATGGTGCTAGGGAAGGTGTGATGGCACATGAGCAAGACATTTCAAAGAACAACATGCTTTTTATTCTTTCTCCACAGGCTTCCAAGCTTTTCAAATGAGGTATAAAAGCAATCCTCACTGTTTTACAAAATCATTTTTCTTTCTCTTGTCTATTTTTATCTCCTAAGCTACAAATGAGGACAAAATCCCCAAGCTGGTGCTGAAAGAGAAAGAGCAGCAGCATGGAGGAAGGACTGATGCCGTGTCCAGAGCCTGTGTTCTGCTGTTCCTGAGCCCAGTACCTGCATTAACCTTTCCAGAGCTGTGATATTGATATTCACACTATTAAACTCACATGTCACAGGTGGCCCTGCCCAGGGCAGAGGGTTGGAACTACCTGATCTTTAAAGTCCCTTCCAACCCCCATTCTATGAACATCCTCCATCACTCTCCTTATCCCACGGGGGATGATTTAAGTTCCAGTTGCCTTTTTTTTCCAACCAGCTTTTCATTGAATTGGCCACTTAGTGACTAATCCTGCCAGACAGTATCTGGCAATATTAATTAGTCCATCCAGTAAGCCTAATAAACAGCAAAGCTTTGCATTTTTCTGTTGTGTTTTCTAATTAATTCATGTGTGCATTTAACAGTGGTTTATAAGGAAAAACATAGAGACTGCCAAATCTCCTTCCCCTGTAAAATCCAGGCTCTGTTGCTTGTATTTGAAACAGTTTTAGCCTGCTTTAAAAAGAAAAAAAAAAAAAAACCAAAACCAAGAATAATGCATTGGATTAAAGTGTTTATATCAAGATATTGAATATATTCCATTAAATATATTCCAGTTTAGCCATAAGATTTTGAACTTTTTTCAGTTTCACTAGTTGCTTTTTCCTTTTATTTTGCTTTTTCCCTTTTTTAAAACGGAAGAATAGCCACTTGATTATAACACATGCACCGTTAGTTCTTCCTTTGTCCTTTTAGCAGCAGTTATGTCCCATGACATGTTGTCTTTGCACTGCAGAAGAATTTTGTCAGTAAATTCAGGTGAGAAGAAAGTCTGTAATGAGTTACTGCTGGCAAATGCCCAGGAATGGAGTCTGCTCTTAGTGCAGAGAATTCTCAGCGATGCTGGTGGCACACATACTGCAACGTTAACAGCACTAAATGGACAAAATCTGTCCCTGACAGAGAGAACTGGTTCTGAAACTCTGAATAACACACTTGTAGTTCAGCAGCTGTCTTACTTCAGATGCGAGCCGTTTCTCCTGTGACAAGTGATATATGTGAGCAAGCACTAATGATGGTCACGAGGTGAGTGATGGATGACTCCCCACCTACTGTCCAAACTCCAAATTTTAACCCATGGCTTCCGTCGGAGCTCCAGGCTGAGAGGAGCCTACAAAAATCTGCACAGGTGCAGATGAGCCTACCTAGCAAACTTAAACAAGCTAAAAGGCTTGACCAATTAGTCTTTAAATAAGCTTTCGTCGAGTAGGAAGAGCTGGGTGAGATGTTAATTTGAAGCAGGTTTGATCTACGTGTATATACACATTGCTGACAGGAAAGAGGATGGCACAGAAATAATAAAAAGGAATAATATTAAGGTGGAGAAAGGAAGAGGAAACAAGGATAAAAACGGTTTTAATGCAGTAAGATCTATCATGCGGAGCTGAAAAGTCAGACTGTGAAAAGTGCATCGAATATGAAAAGCACACAAATTAAATATAGAGAAGCTCATCAAAGAGAGCTGAAATACGAATGTTCACAGCATGCAGACATAAAGGCATTTCAGCCGAGTATACAAGAAAATGTTTTTTAAAAGAAACGAAATGCAGTGAGAATTCAGTAAAAACAAACTTGTGACGGGCAAATGATAGATTGTGAAATGAAAGTGTAAAAGCCAAATCTTTATATAGTGTCTAACACTGACAAGACACTTCACGGTTGAGTTTATGAGGTCCTATGCCATAAATGTCACAACTTAGAAAGCTGACTTGTTACTTGATGAATGTTTTTATTTAAATCTCTTCTGTTCTTGGAGTGTTAATGAGCAAAAAGCTGGATGCTAGCCCAAACCATGACACTAGTATAGTTCCATAGTACTAGAACAAAAAAATAAGGATCAACACCTGCATTCATATTTTAAGTTATTAATGAATGTCTTGAAAATACCCTCTCCTATTAAGCAACCTGAGTGCTCATTGTGGTCTGATCACATTGAGAACTGCTTTAGTAGAAATGTTGAATTCATAAGTGATTTTTCTGCATTTAGAGTCTTCACCTGCTTGATTTTTCTGCATTTAGTCACCTGCTGCCTTTCATTCAAAGGAGATCAAACAGGTTTTTGCTGTCCTCTTACAACTGGATAAAGGAAACGATAAGGCAGTATAGGATGTTTTTGAAATATCACAATTGAAAACAAGAAATTGCTTGAGTTTCTAGCAAAAATTGGTCTTAAAATTGCAAAATATGAAAAATATGATAAGAAAATATATTGGCAAAATATTGAGATATGAGAAACCCAAATTAAGGAATATGTGTGCTTCATACAGACAGAATGAACATTGACTGTGGCTCTGCTTCCAGTAGGGACATACGGGCTAATCTCTGCAACCAGCCTGGCCTGTGGCTACCACGGAGGTTTGGTCAGTCTGTTGAGTAATCTCAGAGTAAGTGCTTTCCGGGGAACAGTTATGGAAGATCTCTGAATTGACAAAACAGAGCAAAAAAACCACACATGCAGGAGTTTGTAATCAGTATTTTAAGCTTTCCTACCACTCCACCTGCTGAAGTCTTAGTGGAACAATTATACAGAGGAACCCTGCCAGTCACCAGAGTAGGGAAGCTACCATAGACGCTATATACCCCTACCCCTTTGTTTTTTACCTGCACAGGTGCCTTTTACATTTCAATTGTCCAAAAATATTTTTATGTAGTATATGTTTTGAATAGTTTAAAGCTGCAATTTGAAACCAGTGTGTTTAATATTAGAAGTATAAATACTTGAAAAAGTGGAAATTACATTAGGGTCTCAATTTTAAGCATGTGGGGGAAATTTAAGGATGAAATAAAATACAGTAAGTTACTTAAATGATTACTTTGTATTTCTTCAGTACCTCAAACTAATTCTATTCAACATCCAGGATCCTTGTTGAGATTAAATTTATGCTTTAGTTCAGACATTATGCAAAAATGCTCTGCAGTTTGTGTCAAAAGTGTGGTATGTCTGTTCCTCAGAAGAGGATTTCTTTTCTCAAAAAATAAATTTTCTGCAGTTAGAGACTAGCTTTGCAAAGTTTATTCACAGTACTGTAAACAATAAATAACTAAGAAACGTAAGCCTCATCTTAATCTTTGGGATGTTTTATTTTTGAATGCTTAAGCTTTATGGCTGTAACTGCTACCCAAGAGGTTTTACTCTGGCTTCTAGCTTAAGACTGACCTGCATGGCTAAACTCTACTGTATGTTGCATCTGCCTTCCAAGAAGGAAGAACTTGTACAATTTTATAATTTATTTTCTGTCAAGTGTGCAAAAAGGATACATTTCAAACATTTCCTATTATTCTGTGACTGGCTCTTTAACCCATTCAACGCCAACACTACTAACAAGCATACTCTGTAGATCTTTGTTAATTTTCTGAAGATTTTACGTATATGTGTGTGTGCACACGCGCGCATGTAAATCAATATAGATACACACAGTACCTCCATGCCTACAAAATGATCTGGGGATGGGAGAAATTCTCTCTCCTCCTGGAAGTCTATTTTTTCTAAACTCAGTATATTTTACACAACCAATAAAAACCCTAACAGATGGCTAGCCAAGGCTATTACGGGCTGTCATTACTTTCCACACCCACCTGTCCCTCCAGATTAGGAAATATGACTGAAGAGCTGTTTTTCCTCGTGCACTTTTTCGTGGCGTTGCCAGTGAACAGATGATGCCTCGCAGTTATCTCCAGCTCCCCCAGAGCACTCGGCTGCCTTCCAGTGGGGTCTCCTTTCCCAGAGAAAGAAAATGGAAGCTATAAAGGAGTACGCCTGCTCAGAGCAAAATGCCTTCTGATGGAGAGCGTAATATTTCACCGTGGGACTAAAATGTGGTTATGATAGAACTTGAAGAAAAATCAGCTTTGTGTCCAAAACCAGATAATGTGCCGGAGCCACCAGTACCACACATCTACAGCCAACTGGAGGCTCCATTGTATCTGACTAACGCTGCATGATGCTCATTTACAAAAGGGACACATAGGTAGCTGTAACCACATTCTTGATAATTTCTCATAAACCAGGCATTTGCTTCCTTGTTCCCTTCTCCATCCCGTTGCCTTGCAGGACATTGAAACACAGCAGCACACAGACTTCCAGCACATGGAGGAAAGCCCTCAGGCTCGATGGGAGTGGACATGGCACTCCAAACTCTGACTAGCAGCAATCTTGACTCATAATTCTGTCTCCCAGCCTGAGGGCACAGACCACGCCAAGGTCAGTTAATCAGTGTTAATCTAGAGTGCATGGGACTACCCAAAGGCAAATGGCAGCTGATTTAACGTGTGTTTGTCATCAATAAAAGAAATCTATTTTAAATCATGACATATTTGCTATGGTTGCATTCCCAGGCAGTTATTACAGATGCTGTCACTTTTGAACTTGTCTTTTCATCTGAGACTTTAGGGACTTGCTTCATCTGGTGTTTTTTTTTCTTTATTTGCACAGGTGTGTACATAAAACATAATTTAGTCCCACTTTTGCAAAGTGCTCTACATACTATTCATTAATTTTAGCACACACAGCAGGGCTGTGAGTCCTGGGAACGTTACAACTGCTTCAGCTTAAATCTTGCCCCACAGAAAAGGCAAACATTGTCAGGTGCAAACAAACATCAGCCGAACAGCAAACAGCAATTCAGTAGAGGTTCTAAAGATGAATCTGAAGGAATATCTGGAAGTGACAAAGGGAATCATAGAATTGCCTAAACTGTAAGGGACCTTTCAGATCACCTACTCCAACTATCAATTTATCACTGACAAAAAACATCACTAAACCATATTGCTAATGCACACTGTGGATAAATATCTATTGCTCTTGTTATGGGGATGCACAGACCTCCTGGCGTGGACGGGGCTTTTGCACCGCTCTGGCAGGCACAGAGCAGCCCTGAGCTGTGGGGACAGTGGGTGGTGGCAGTGTGGGCTTTTGCCTGGGCACAGGGATGAGCCCAGAGGGAACCCATCATCCAGCCCAGAAATAACCTGTCCTTTCCCACCTTTAGACAGTGCCATCCTTGGATGCTATTAATAACTCTAGATGAGCATGACAAACTAATAAATCCTCTCTTTCCTACCCAAACTGGTTGCTCAGTGATACTGGGTGTCCCTTTCCTGGCTCTGTGAGGGGTAAACCCCTCAGCGGCAGGAGGGAGCCTTGATTTAAAAGGAGATTAATCCCTGCCACCCCCAATTTACCACCTTGCTCCTGCACTACGACTATGTAATTTAGTGCTTTATTGGTAGGCAAACTGCCCTGAGGTTCTTTCTCCTCGTTGCAGTTATTTTTTTTTTCATTCAGATAGCCAGTTTTTAACTGCCAGTCACCATGTCACTGTGCAAGGATGGTGAATGAGACAGTCCCTATATTTTCTAAATGAACATTTTTACAATGTAATTCCAGCAGCCCTGAAGTGATCCTGAGCACTGCTCTGGTGATGTGAGAACAGTTTCACTACAGGGAATGGCAAAGGCAGCTGTCAACAAAAATCTGTGCTCTAGAACACTCAGATGCGTAGATGGATAATTGAAATAATTTCAAATACTCATTATGTCTTTCTCTACAGTGCAGCATTTTTCCTGCCTCCATATAAATGAAGGATTAACAACCTAAAATTTGGCCTAAACCTTAGATTTTTTGCTTTAAAGAACTGGTTACACTACAGGTGCTCAGCACGTACTGAACATCCATCAACTCCCTGTGGATAATGGCTAGCTGCTCTGCTTGAAATTATCCATGAATAATTTTTATTTTCATCATTGCCATCCCTTGGTAACTGTCCTAGCCACACCATGACAGCAGAGGTATTGTGTAAATACCCCCTCCTGTTCAACCTATGGACAAGTCGCTGATTTCCTTTTCATCTTCGTTGATTAAAGACCTAAGAACTAATCCTGGCAGGATATAAGACAAATACATCCACTTGGTGACATTTCCTTGCTTCTGGTTGTGTTTTGTGACCTTTTTGTCAGTCAGATTTTAGCATGCTCTTTCAGGTCTGAGCTCAGACAGTCTGTGAAGGGGCAGGAGCTTTCAGCAGGGGAGGAACCCAGCCACCTCGTGCAGCTGCTTTGGTCACATTTATGTTCCTCAGCAAGCACATGTGATTAGGAAATGTCAACTGAGAAACCAAAAGGATGTGAGATACAGACAATGTCAAAATTAGAAGGTTTGGGTTTGTTTGGCTTTTTCCTTTCCTCTCTCTCCCTTCTCCTCCCCCCAATACCAGTTCTACAGCTAGAGTTTATAAAATCAGTGGAAAATGAAAGAGTTCGCATAATCAGACTAGATGGGGCTTCCACTTGTTGACAGCGATATTTTCAGCATGAGGATTAAGTATGTGTGTAAACACTTTCAGAATTAGCGCCCAAACACCAGATGGAGAGAAAAATTGAAGTCAATGTAGAAAGCTGCATTCCAAAGCACTGATATATTTTTAATTCAGGATTACAACAGACACATTTCATTTGTGTTTTTGACCTCAGCTATGATCTCTCCATGCTTTATCATGTTCAGTGACGATGAATCATAAGCAGTAAAGGACATGGCTTTAATTTCATTGCAAGTATGCCATTTGCAGGGTGAGCAGAAGGTGGCAGAAGAAACTCTTTTTTGCTTATGAACTAAGCTTAATCTTCTGGGAAGAGTAAAGTGACAAATAAATATGTCTTTTCCCAGTGCCACTCATAGACTGACTTTCCAGAACAGAACCATGATTTAACTTGAAAGCAAGGTCTCTCTCTGCCAAGTAATACATACTAAATAATATGATTTTAATACTAGCTCATTAGGTTTTGTTTATTATGTCTAACTAGCTTAGTGCCTAGGAGACACCAGCCTGGCCTGACAGTCATCAAAGCTGTTGGATGCATTGTCATTAATTTTAACGGGCTAAAAAAGATCTCTTGAAAGCCATGTGTTTTAAAAATTTAAGGTGTGTTTTTTCCTTCCTCTGGTATCAAAAAGATTTCTTATTCACATGCTTTTGTAGACCCAAAAGCCTTGAGAATAATCATTCTGGAGCCACTGCTAGCTGAATTTAGTGACAGGTACTGCAGAAGCAATTAAAACTTTGAAGTCTTGAGTAGCTGAGAGAAAAGTTTTACTTCCTTTCATGTTCAGAAGGTCACTAAAGTGAATTTGAAGCTGGTACGATAGAACTGAATGGCTCCTAAGTAAGAGCCTGACAAAGAATTAGCAGAGTTTGACAGGGAGTGTCAAATTATTTCTGCAGAGCTTGAAAGACTCACTTCTGATTATTTATGAAGAAAAGTATCATAAGAATATGGAAGTGACTTTTCAAAGTTAGACAGAGAAATAAGCTTTAATATTTTAACCTGGTCTAGCAGAAAGTGTCCTTGCCCACGGCAGGGGGTTGGAACTAGGTGATCTTTAAAGTCCCAAACCATTCTATGATTTTAAGCTAGTCCATTCAATAAAAACCAAGCAACTTCTATTCTGTAATTTCTATCCCAGAAGAGAAGGCCAACACAAGCTCAGCAGAAGAAACGAGTTCAAGAAAATGCTTTTGATAGCAGTAGTGAACTTTAAAGCTCTAAGGACACTCTAAAGATAACATCAGCTTTTAGAAACTGTTAGAATTCAAAGCATTTGCTGTCACACAAAACTGAGAATTGCTGTTCCCATTGCTCTGTCTTACCTAAGCACGTAGTTTACAGCTGCTATTGCTGTAAAGGGAGCATCAATCTAGCAAATCCTAAAGTAATATTCACAGTCTTCTGCTAAGGTGGGGGGAAAAAAGTGAAATTTTACTGTGGCCACAGAACGAACTGCAATCTAGAAGACATAACACTTCCACACAGGCTGCACCTAACTCTGGGTCATCCTCAACTGTGCAAGGCCAATGACCAAAGAAGGCTGAAACCAGCAGAGGTTTTCTTCTTTTACAATGTTACTCCAGTTGACTACTCCTGGGCTCTGTCACAGACAGAAGTCCTTCCCTCACGTAGCAAAGCTAAGTCATTCTTTCACTCAGAATCGTGAAACATTATCTGACAGTTTCCAAAATACACTTAACATTCAAGGCCACTTGAATCAATGTTTTAAAGGATGTAAGCAAATAGGAAGGAATTACAAAAGCCAGAATAACAAAAGGCCAGGCTATTATAGGGGCTTTTTAAAGTAATCAAACCTTCTGTGAGCATCACTCTGCTTCACAACTTTTAATTAGGTCTCTGCTGAAAGTGTATCAAAGGACAGATGGTTTTCAACGGTAATAGGCAGCACGGAACCATTAAACATTCACCATCTATTTCTAATCTGGTCTCCTCAGGAACTCCCAAGAGGGCACAGTTTAAGTCTAGACCATTTTTCCCAAATGGATGTGTCTCTCCATATTTCTGTTCTGTAAGAATGACATCTAGGGACTGGGAAATAGACAAAGAAGAGCCAAAATACTGGTTTTATGTAACTGGGTCTTTCAGCTTTTTCCACAGTGAGGGCGTGAGTATCAGTCAGGAACTAATAGAGGCCAGTATCAATCACATGAACAGAATCCACTCTTTTTTTGAAAGGCAGTATCAGATGTAGGACTTTGGAGCAAACTATCTGAAATACAAATCCTTAATTCTGGGGATCTTTCAACAGGCTTTGCATCTCATCCACATGACTGAATAAACCTGAGAAGAAACAACCAGGTTCAATATGTTTCTTTAGAATGAGGAGTTGCACTTTGATCAATCCAGTGGGTTTAATCCCCATGTTACCTAACAACGTTGTAAATGTCATTCTTTCCTATTGGCTTTTATTTTCGCAATTGTTTTCATCTTCAGCAGTAGGATTTTAATTTGTCTTCATTAATTTTATTATTATTAAATGTACCCAGTTTTGATGTTAATGAGAAAAGCAGGCTGTTAGTTTTGGATCACTGTCTTGACAGGGGAAAATGGGAGCAGGTTTCGGATGAAGGCTTTGACTTAAAATGACAACAGTATGATCAGTTCTAGACACTATTATGTACGGCCTCCCAACACCTACAGTAACTTGCATATTCAATATCTTCATACATTAAAACAGTATCATATCATAGCAGTGACAAGCAGCAATAATAAAGCTGTTATAGGCAGTTCTTTATGCACGATTTTCAAACAACAATAGAAATTGGACTTTTGACTGATTTCCCTGAAACAAAAAATCTTGATTACTCAAATAACAGTATTCAGCTTTAGAATTATGTATTTACATAACTGTGAAAAAACAGGTTTGTTAATCTTTAGTTGGGAAACAGAACTATATTTGTGAATATAAACTCCTTAAAGTCAGTATTTAGGACTTGGGCATCTAACTTCTTTTGCTATAGTGATGCCACAGTGATATTTATCAATGTTTTAGTTTGTTCTACTTAATGATTTTGTCCTTCTTCTGTAAGCTATGTAGACTGCATGCTCTTAGAGACTGTTTTTATATATGGATACAGGAAACATTGAAATGTATTTATATCTTTGGCCCTTAATCATCTCTCCTAGTAAAGCAATGATGAGAAATTTCTATAAACAAGCACGTACCTTACATTTAAAGGCAAGCTAAATTGTATCACTGTCATGGTTTTATGTTGCCTACAGGTATTAATAATTACTCCTTTTAATGGCTAAATATGCCAAACGGGCATTTTCCATTCTGAGAATAGAGACTATGACAGGTAATGTGCTGAGCCAAACTCAGTCACCTGGTAACCACTGATGCTTTAATGAAGTTTACTTTCTGCCTTTCCAGTGGCTACGACAGAAATGCTGATGTTTGAAAAGCTGAACATTGTACCATCTATGTGCTATTCTGCTTAGAAGTGTTTAGCTTTGCTGTTGTCTTCCAAGGTCACATCTTGCCTGAGCACACTGGATCCATGGTGAAATGAAGTACAACCCTCTGTCCCTCTTTTAGTCACAGCAGGGCTGGACACAGGCGTATTTGTTTCCTTTTTGTTTGCTTTTTTTAAGTTTATTTCTTCAACTGCTTGCTATAGCTGTTTAGGTCTGTTTGTGCTGTCGGGGGGTAGAGTATGAGAAATGAAGCTCAACAGGTGGTAGGGTTGCTACAGGCAGCCAATTTGTTATCATTAGCTGTTAGAAGGAAAATTGCCCAATTAAAAAAAAAAATCATAGCTACTGATGGGGTTCTAATCTTTGCACTTGGCATGAATCTTGATTTAAACCAAGCCTCACAGTGACTATTCATCAAATTCTTGAAGCCTGAAGTTTTTCTTAATATACATTCAGAGGATAGATTATGGAACTCAGTTTGCAAGAATTATATTGATTTGGTATCTATCTAGAAAAAAAAAGGAAAGAATTATTCCTTTCCTTCATTTTAGGGTAGATCAAGAGGAATGCAATGATTCCAACTGAGTTACATCAGACTGAGACAAAAGACATAGAATAAACACATTAGTATTTAGCACATGGAAAAAAAAAATCAACTTAGTTGGAATTTTACTGATGTTAACAAAAGACACTCGACCCTGGGAAGCATTATTTCACAAGTTGATCCCTAGACCCCCAAAAAGCACATTTAACTAGTCTTTTAGGACACGATAAGAATTGCTGGACAGAATTTTGCACTTCTTTCCTTTTAAGCCTAATTTTTGCAAATAAGCAAATACTTCACTTTCAGGAAGGGCAACATGATGGGGCTCATTCACCCACATTTAGGGTGAGGGTGCTAGAGCCCTGGGAGAGGCTGCCTAGGGAGTGTGTGGAGTCCCCTTCTCTGGAGACCTTCAAGGCCCACCTGGATGCAGTCCTGCGTGATGTGCTCTGGGCAACCCTGCTTTAGCAGGGGAGTTGGACTGGATGATCTCTAGAGGTCCCTTCCAACTCTGACAATTCCATGATTCCATGATTGCCTGTAAGTAAACCACAGTAACCTGAAGATGAAGCTAACTGAATAATAAGAAGCTTGTATGTAGTCAAACTGTACTGACTTCAGAAGGACAAGCTAAAGACTAATTCTTGGTGAGACTTCATCCATGTCTGTTTTAATTGAGTGTAGGTTCTGTAATAACCCATGCAATTCCAGGAGAGCGGGCAGTATAAGAAAGCAACTCAAAGTGATTTTGCAAATGAGCCATTACTCTGTAATTCTCCAACCGAATCCCACACCCTCCATGCCACTATGCAAATTGCCAAAGTCACCTATGAATCCAGGTTGGAGAAGCACCAGGCTATTAATTCAGTGCTGTTTCTCTTGTTAAGTCCACTGCAGCTGCGAATCCGCTATGGAAAACTTCTCCCCACTCCTGGATTCATTAGTATGCTGCTCTGCTTTAAATATCAGCAGCAGAACACGTATTCTGTGACGAGTTTAGAGAGCATTTCAGAGAGGGAACTAAAATGAGCCATCACAAGTGACATGTGCATTGCTCTGAGTGTCACAAATATTCATTATAGCATTGGTCCCCTAAATACCTCCCCCGAAGCTTTAATGACAGCAGGGCACATCAGCATAATTATGCAGGATACTTTGCTGCAACTGCTTCATTTTAATCCCTCGTATCTCTTTATTTTATATTGTCTGGGCTTTGGGACAGCTTCCCACTTTTTGATGTTTTGGGGCTATAGAATGCTTTCTTTTGTACTGAAAATTTAACTGAAATTCATAGCATCTCAGTGGGATACCTGAGCTGCCCAAAATTATTCATCAATGAGGAACTCTCCTATTTCATTCACACTAACATCACAGATATTCTTGTCACAGACTTCCCCAGGAGTAGCTATAGGCTTTTGTAGCCTAAAGAGACACCTAGTGTACAGTTACTAATCCAGTGTACAACCTTGAGGTCAACCCTATCACAGACACATAACCCAGAAAGACCACCAAAAAATCTACTCTGAAAAATATGATCCTTGAGTACTAACACATCAAAAGCCATGAGAAGCAGAAGACATTTCAGTGCCCAGATGGAACAAGTGTTATGCATTGGAGGGGTGTGTGGGTGTGTTTTATCTTGCAAGGAATTCTGTGTTTTCTTGCAAGGAAGAGGATGAAACACAGCTCGTTTTGGAGAACTAAACAAACATTTCTGGGACTTATTGCAGTTGCCATCCGGGTAGCTGCCAGGGAAAGCCAAGTATTCCCCATACAGTTGGATCCACTTTACTAACAGAAATTAGGGTGGCTATTCATTGAATAAATGAGCTTCTTATGACCAGCAAAAGCAGCCGGGCATATGGTGATTGATGAAGGTGCACAATAGCTACGTGAACTCAGGTTATCCTTGGGATTTATATATCCATGGACTATAAAGCCAGAAAGGATTACCATTGCTGTGGTGCAGGCCTCAGGTCTCCTCTACTTTTAACTAAACCTTGCCTTTACAGATGACATTTGATCTTGACTTTTACACTGCATTTGGGGGAAAGTCTCCACCACTACTTAGCACATTATTCCAACCTTCAGAGATAACCTGCTAACTCTACACCTCTTACTTCTGCCTGGCTTTGACTCCAACAGGCCAAATACGCTTTAGCAGGTGACAGCACTCTCATCCTACCTTCATCATTAAGTTTCCAGATGTAGTGTTAGGTTCAGTTTACAGGGGTTTTCCTGTGCAGGGAACATGTTGAAAAACTACTTGTTAAAGGCATTTTTGCAACTCAGTCACTTCATTCTCCTTAGAAGCTGTGGTGTCAGGTGAGACTCGTGACCGGATGAGGTCCTTCCTAAATAACCAGCAAACTCCGAAGCTTTACTAACTCAGAGAATAAAGTGGTACAAGGAACAGTAATGCAATTTATTGCCTTTATTTGTCAATAGGGAAATACGTTGGAGAATTCTAACTAAGAATTAGTTGTTGTATGCATCGCTACTCATAAAAGCAAGTTCTCAGTGGTCACAAGCATCCAATATTTGTCTTTAACAACGCTTCAGCTACCAAAAGTTGCCAAGAGGTATCTTCCAAACAATTGCCACACATAGCTTGCATCCCACATTTAAGTTTTGTTTAATTACAGTGAATTCTTAACTCTTATACAAGTCCCCACCTTTTAAAGATGGGGAGAGCAAGGTAAGGAGAGAGAAAGAGACCTGTCCAAAGCCTTCTGCACATCAGATCAAGAAGCACACCTGGGAACATAATGCCAGTGCATGGCTGGTCTCTAAAGGGCAAAGAGCTAGAAGGCATCTCCAGGTCAGCAGAGTATAGGCTTTACCTACCAGCATCAGAGATGGTGGCCAGGTCCAACCAAGATGGACTATTACAGTGATGAGGCAGGTCCCAGGTCCAGCTAGCAAGCCAGTCTACAGATCAGGATCAGGTCTAGTGATTGCCAAGTAGGTCTATGGTGATAAGACAGAGAAGAGGCCAAGGCTGTGAGTTGAGGCCATAATCAAGGAGCTACATGGCCAAACTTCTTTGGCTGAGCTAGAGACCTACAACATTGCCCTCCTACAACAGCGCTTAGGGGGAGAGTGTTGCAGTATAGGGTCTGGCAACCGGAAGATCTCGCGATGTACGGAAAGATAGGCCCCCCCCTCTCCCTATAGCCAATAGCGTTTAGCACTTAGTTCAGGATGTAAGCGGACGGAAGTGATGTTGTGAACCCAGACTATGTAATGCCGTGTTATCTCTCAATAAACCCCATTTGCCGTCCACCACGTTGGTGTTTGCGAGCTGATGGACCAAGCGGCCTGGGGTTGGCCGACGTGCCGTTCCTGAACCAGGTCGCCACGCCTCCTGCAGGCAACAAGTGGTGCCGAAACCCGGGATCATCGCTTGGACGGGTGAACGGCGGCCGAGGCGGCGGTACCAGCCCGTGGGGGAGGACGCTCCCGGAGCCACAAGGAGGATGGAAGCCCTTGTGAAGGTTGTATCAGAGTTACATAAGCAGTGGGGCATAGATTGTAAGCCCAAAGATTTTACTCTTGCTGTTGCAAGGCTTTTGCAAATCGGGGTCATTGACCGGCCGGTGGATATTCTCCACCCAGAGGTGTGGGATAAATGCACTAAAGCTTTAGCTGAGGAAACTATGTCCTCAGGTAGT
>VXBJ01003891.1:16926-58587 GCA_013400055.1 Nycticryphes semicollaris | reverse complement strand
TAAGGATAAGAATAAGTAGGATAATAATATAAGTAGTAATAATGATAATAGAATAAGAATAGTAATATAATAGTAAGAATAAGGATAATAATATAAGAATAAGAATTAAAATAAGAATAAGAGTATAAGAATAATATTAAGAATAAGGATAGTAATAATATCAGAATAATAAGAAGAATAAGTATAGAATTAGAACAAAAATCGAGTTTTCAACATTGTTATCGTTTAGCTAATTTAATTAGGCATGGCAGGGGGGGATATGTTGCAGTATAGGGTCTGGCAACCGGAAGATCTCACGATGTATGGAAAGATAGGACCCCCCCTCTCCCTATAGCCAATAGCGTTTAGCACTTAGTTCAGGATGTAAGCGGACGGAAGTGATGTTGTGAACCCAGACTATATAATCCCGTGTTATCTCTCAATAAACCCCATTTGCCATCCACCACATTGGTGTCTGCGAGTTGATGGACCGAGCGGCCTGGGGTTGGCCGACGTGCTGTTCCTGAACCAGGTCACCACGCCTCCTGAAGGTGACAGGAGAGTAACAGCCCCAGGTCAAGCTCAAATAGAATCCCTGAGCCCAGGGCTGTCGTGGAGGCCTCAGGTGAGGCTATTTGCTGTCATTTAGGCTCGTTAGTGCCCTCAGAACCCTGAAGGTGCTCTCCATCAAGCTTCGTATGTTACTTGCTTGGGGAAGGGGGTTCTATGTGCAAGTATGGCCATCTGGGATACTGTTGATGAGGGGGAGCAGAGTAGCTGTGTTACATTGACCAGTGAGCTGTGTGTTGCTGGTCCATTGATGCTCAGGGCTAGGGGAACACGTGGTAGGAGATAGAGCTGCAGACAAACTCTGTCAGGTCCTTTGCTGATGTACAGCTCCAGTGCTGTTTTAGGAGTGATGAAGGCTTCAGCATTTTGAATTCTTTTCCATTGCATCAATCTCTTCCATTGCAGGAGGCGAAAGGCAGAGGGAAGGAAAAAGAGGCTGAAACGCACTCAGCAGGTCCTGAGGTTCTTTACTCCATGTGCCACAGGTTCTGCGCATGTCAGAGAGCACCAGTGGAAATTACAAATGCACTCACTAGTTATATAAAGGACAAGAGCAGCCAAAAGAGAGATGTAAGCCTAATTTTGGTTATATGTTTTGATCTTCCTGCTTTGGAGTCAATGGGTCCCAGCTGCAACTTATAAAGATAGCCACATAAGATGCTATTGCCCCTGAAGCTCCATGATGGCTTTACTAATAGTTGGTGCTACAGGAGAGGAATGCTAAAACAGCACTGGGGAAAGGAAGATGAAAATCCCTAACTTATTTCTTACAGTGGCTGAGAAATCTTTCTTTAGCTCAAAAAATTTCATAGCAGAATAAAACGTGTTCCAGTCCTGCATGATTTTCATGGTGTTAATAGAAAAGAAAATGAGAAAAAAAATAGTTGGTGATAGTAAAGTGATAGTTAATAATTTTGCAAATATCACCTTCTGCAAAATTTATGTGCTGTCTTGTTTGCCTACTTGGTTTGCAGGAGAAAACTGATCCTACTTGGCACACTAGTATATCTCCAATTTTTAGCAGAATAATGTCCAGAAAGAGTATGATGGTTGTTGGCACATGCCTACCAACTTCTGTATAAAAATAATTACTTTTATAGGAAACTTCTTTATCAGATCAGGTTGCCAAATCTAAGAGGAATTGTCCTGTCTACTGGCCCTGTCTGGAAGCCCCCAGTTGTAGTTTGAAGGTGAAATTGTTGCTCATGTACAACCAGCATGACTGAGATGTAAATTTTGGCTGAACTTCTTTTCAGAGCTTCATTTATAAAGAAACTTGATGGCAGTGTAAAATGACCTTTTTCTTTCTTTGTATAGAAAGATTGGATTTAAACGGTTTAGTTGTCAGTTGTGTCCCAGCCACCTCGTATAGATGAGTTTACACTTTTACGCTTCAGCTGTACTGGAAAGAAAATATGATATTGTGCTGCCTGGTAATAGTAGAAGCTGTACGTTACTCATTGGTGTAATTCTATTTGGGTAACTTTTTTTTTTTCTACAGTTTGAGGATTTTATTCTAATGCTTCAGATATATTATAATGAGGTATTTTCAATTCAATTTTAATGTGTGTTGAATTTCCTGTTTTAACTAGATTGCCTCCATTTATTTCATATGAATGTTTTGGATGTAATTTTATAGTTTCTGCAAGAACACATTGCAACTACTACATCTTAAGTCTTATGTGATAATAGAAATGTCACAATTTCATGTTCTGCATCAGATATAAATGGAGCTGTCATGCAACATTCCATATCTGACAAGAAAGCAATAAACCAAGAGAAGAAAGAAGGGGAAAAAAAAACTCTGAAAAAAACCAACCAAAAGAAACCATGATTGATGGGCACATACCTGAGCTAGGATTTCCATGAATAATGTTATTTGCACAACATGCCAAAGGACAGAGTTTCCAAAGGGAATGATTTTATGATTAGATGTAAATTGTAATCAGGACCAGAATAGTTCTAGGACTTAAATGCTACTAAGCATGGAAATGAAGAAAAGGGATAACCATTCTCATTTTAAACAGGGGTTTGGTTTTGTTGGCATCTTATTCTGTGGCAGTTGTTCTGCCTATAAATTATGGATTTATTTTTTTAAAGATTGACAGGTGAAAAATCTCATTAAAACAAAACCCTACCTGTGCTGCTGATACTATTCCATGTTATTAAATATGAAAGAGGTTTTTTTTGAAATCTCATTTACTCTTCAGTAATTTACACACTGGATGTCTTGGGCAATAAAAATATCTGTAGTTACTTTGCTTTCTGGGATGTTGTGTTGTAACAGCATTTTGGAACATTTGAAGTGCTGGGAGGAGTTTCTCAGCAAACATTTAATTCATTCCTTTTCAACCAAATGGAAATACAATAAGAGGTTTTTAAAAAACATTAGAGCCTGTTAAACACATTTTGCCTTCTCACAAAACATAAATTGTCTGACAACAATAATGGAGATAAGTGTTTGAGAGAGAAAGCGTTTGAAATTTGGTTTTAGAGGCTGATGTAGGAAATTGAACTTGTTTAAGTCCAATTCTTTGTAAAGTCCTAATAACCTTATGAACCGCAAGACATCTATGGGAAGCCTGTGAAGGGGCTATGACCACCTTATCCTAATTTTTCTTGAGAGAAATGGAAGAACAGACTAATCTATCAGCATATTGTGTGAAAATGCGTATGTCTGCAGACGCTTGTGTGTGCTTGATAACCCATGTGCACATTAGTACCAAGCTTAAGACTCCAGTTACGGAAAAAGGGTCCTACATGAGCAGAAGGATCAACCCCAGGAAGAGTCAACTTCCAACTGGGGCAACAGTCAGCAAGACAGCCAGATGTGCTGTAGGAAATGTGCATGCCGATCAGTGCCATTCAGGAGCAAGCATGAGCAAGTTGAAATGTATGGATTGCTGCTGTTCAGAAATGAGAATGAAGATTTACAGGCAAGAGATACTGGAGAACTTAAGCGGTTGCCAGCTTTGGGCTTTTGGCAGCTCAGTGGGACCCTCATCCCAGCTGAAGCTTAGGCTTGGTCTGGAGAAAGCACCAGGCAATGCTGGTGGCACAGCAGAAATGCAAGGCAGGAGTCACCCATGGGAGGCAGCAGCCTGACTAGATAAAAACATGCAGAAGAGTGGAAGAGTTTTAATACCCAATCCCACGAATACTGTAATGGCAGTAAATACGAGTCTACTTTAAATTATGAGGGATGTTACTCTGTTTGCTCAGGAGGGACTGTATCAAGCTATTTTTCCATAGGCTTTTTTTTAATCCCTTCTCAGTAGACTTTCAGCTTGTAGTTCTTTCCTTCCTCCTTAAAACCAAAGGAGGAAAAAATATTCCAACTTTTGGTTTCATCTTGGCACACAAATTATTTTACTACAAGGTCAACATTGCGTGCATTGTTCTCCCATGGATTGTCTGCATTTGCTGATAATTCACTCATTTTCTGCCTCATCACCTCTTCCTTCCAAGGGATTAAATGGCCCTTGTGTCTCCTCGAGAGATATGAGCTCGATTGCACAGGGATGACAAGAAGGATGAATGGATTGAATTTCGACATGGCCCTTTCCTTTGCTTCTCATTTCTCCTGCTTCTTGAGGGGAAGAGAAAAAAACGATCTGCTGCTAGTGCAAACGTGCACGAGGAAAGCAGGATAGACCCACTGGGACATTTTACTCTCCCAAAAACAACTTAAGGCAGACGCTAAGAGGTGAAATTTCCCTGTGGAAGGATCCCTCTCAACAGGAGGGTGCTGCTGTCTGCCGGGGGACTGGCACAAACCACATATCTTTCATATCCATTCATTGTTTGTCTCTGGAAAAATCTTGTGATTGGTCTTTCCTTTTTCCTGTGTCAAAGAAGAAAATTTAACTCATTTCTACAGTGGTACTAAAAACCACATTTCCTTCTTGACTAGAAATCTGGATGGAGTGCCCTCTCTGTGACACATCTCAGGAAAAATCTGTGTGAGCACACTGGATTTATGTTGCAAAACAAATGACAGTATCAAAGCAAGACACAGGTTTGATTATTTTATTCGACTTCCTTTATTCTTGTATCTGAACATTTAATGCCAATAAACACATTCGTTCACCGTTATGTCTTGGATCCCACGAGGCAGGACCTGTCACAGACATTTTCACTTTCAAACAGGGTTTTTGTACATCCAGTTCTCTTTACGTTTTTGTAAACTGCCTGTTACAAGGGGTGATGGATTCAACTGGTCATGGAGAGAGGGGCAGGTTGTCACTAGGATGGGTTCTCCAAAAGCATGCTAAGCCAGACCTCAGATCCTACTGAAGCACTGACGAACTCCTGAACCACCTTGTCTGTCATCCAAAATCATTCTCTTTCAACTGTCTTTCCATTTTCGATACCTTTAATCATCATTTTATGTAGTACTTCCCAGATTCAG
Organism: Nycticryphes semicollaris; assembly: GCA_013400055.1. Lineage (NCBI taxonomy): Eukaryota > Metazoa > Chordata > Aves > Charadriiformes > Rostratulidae > Nycticryphes > Nycticryphes semicollaris. Next base: position 53,627 of record VXBJ01003891.1, on the reverse strand, counting down.
TACTGGGCATGAAAAGCAGCTGATTAATTTCTGCTCAAGCACACTCAACAGAATTGAAGCAGGTTCTGCAGTATATATTTAACGGCCAATAGGTTACAGCAAAGGGTCAGTAGAGCTCCTAAAAGCCATTATTCCCCTGCAGAGGAAAACAGCAGAGTTGTACAATTGATCCCAGGCCCTTCTCCCAGGTGTGGGAGTTGAAGGAAGGGGACAAGCTGTTGGTGCTGTGGACAGGTCAGGTGGTACCTTGAGCCATAGGAAGCACTTGTATCTTAATTGAGCTCCTAAGGACTGTTTGAGTTATGTGGAGGCTCAGGAACAGTTCAAGGTCATGGAGCAACAGAAGTACTTCAAACCTGTTGGATTTCTCTCTGTGTTGTGTTTCTGAGCAGCTTAGGCCATAGCACCTGTGGAGCTGAGCCCCGTCGGCAGGAGCCTTGTGCTCATGCGTACCTCTTAGCGAACCCAGGCTATTATCAGCTCCAGCACCTGCTTCACAACCTGAGGGAAACAGTCTCTGAAAAAAGCTTGCTGTTAAACTGGAGTTTTGCAAGGGATGTGTCCTGTGAAACCCCTCGGAAGCCGATAATAGAGATCATGCAGAGCACAAGCAGCCTCGCTCACCTCAGTGACACAAGTCATTGCCGTGCAAATGTCAGAGGAACTCCCTGATAGTCATCATGCTCCGTCCCTTACTCCAGCTCGCACGTGTGATTTCAGTCCAACCCTGCAGCTTATCAAAAAGCACATTGAAAGAAAACATGACTTTTTCCCTGTTCAGCATGAACTCCACCCCGCTTGGCTGGTGAGCATTGTCCCTTGAGTGAGCATTTCTGCACCTATGGGTGGCATTTCTGCACAGACCTACCCAAACAAGCATCAGATCCTTCTGGTGCCTACCACATACCAACTTGCTCTATAAGTAGGCAGTGATTAGAGCTTCTCTGCCATGAGACAGCAAAAGGCAGCACATCATCTGTGTTTGAGCCCATAACTGAACACACAGCTAAGCTATATTTAAGCTAATTGGTATTTTTGCATTCTGCACCATGGATGTATTCATAGTGTCAAGGTCTCTTTTTTGGAGGGCAGAGTATCTCATGAATACAACCATTGCTTGAGTGAAAAGCACAGTCATTATCTTTTACGAAGAACGATACTTAGAATCAGTCTCTTGTGTATATTAATAATGACATGCTAATTGAATCTGGAAACTCATTGCTCAGAAGTAATGGATTCGGGGCTAATATTAGCATTTTATTGCTTTGGATAGAATGCAAGCAAGGGTCTTGCCAAGATAAACACAAGTTTTGCTTTTATTGCTGGCAGGCATTGCTAGAGCTCCATTGTTATAGCTGGGGTTCAGTAATACGTATCAGCAGAAAGCTCAGCCTGAAGTCTTTAACTCGTTGCTGTGCTAGAGGTGAAGTTCTACACGATCTGCACTGAAATTCCCTTATAAAGGAGAATTTTAAGAAATCCCTCTGTCCTTTCCTTTCTGAAGGAGTTTTTTTTCTGGAGGCTCAGCATGGAAAGGTAAAAGATTGTAGAGTTTGTTGTTGCTTTGAAGTGCACACAGGAGAGTGAAATACAATAAAATCATTGCCCTTGCATTGCAGGCTGCCGCTGGTACATGGTATTTTTGGATCATTCTCAGGTGCCTCAAAACTCATTCATAGAGAGGGCTATTGCTCCTCACACAGACCTTGTCTGCCTTGCTCTTGGAGACAGGGAGCTGTAGAGCCCTTTAACAAATCTTGGCAAGCAGCACGTATTCATCGCATCTGAAACTTGGTATATTGCTAATATACCAAGCTTTCAAGGATGACAAGCCATCTGTCTCTACTGCTGTTTTCTCTGCTTCCACATCCATATGTTATGGGGGAGATAATGTTTTCAACTCAAAAGCCTCATTTGGGATGTAGATTGCAGATTTGTAATGATCAAATCTCCTTTAAACCCGACAGTGAAGAGTTTTCCATCACCATTTGCTGACAGGAATTCCTTCTTTATAGCACTAACGGCTCTCAAGTTACTGCCCTAGTATTTGTATTTAGTATGGTATGTTACGTCACCACTGAGTCCACGTTCTTGGACTCCTGGTTGTTTTACAGAGATCCATGATCATTTCCAGTAACCATTCTGCTGCATTGACTGCTCTCTCCCAGGGAAATTGCCATTAAAATAGATGTGGGCAGCATAAACAAAACCTTGCAAAATGTTGCTTTGATTAGCGGTGTGCTGCAAGAATGCACTGGAGAGGCTGCGTTGCATGTGTGGACACCTGGAATGAATAGCAGCCAAAGGAAAACACTATTTTCTCCGTAGACACACCATGCGTGGGCAGAGTGGAGCCCATCCTGCAGGTAGGACGCGTGTCTCTATGGCCAAGAAGAAATGGGTTTGAATAAGAAGCTGTAGTTCTGCAGCGGGCAAGGCAGGCGCTTTGAAATGAGGCATTTTTGCATTGGCAGAACAAGGGGGCAAGGAGCCCAAAGCGTACAGGAAGTGTTGGGGACTCTTGGCAGCAAGAGGAGGGGAGAGCAAAGCCCATCATCTCAGCCCTTCGCTTCTGGCAGCCTCTGTGGATGGTGCATTTAGTGATGGCAGAAGCAGCTGTGGAGGTGGGATCCTCAAAGGGAGACCCCTCTGGAGCTGTTGTCACCTTTCAGGGTGCAGCAGGAGGAGGAACAATGTGGTGCCAGCCATGGGCACCCCACCTCTCCCAAAAAAAGTGTCCTCAAAGAGACACCCAAATGGGTGGCCTCCAGGCACTGTGCTGGGTGAAGGAGCTTCTCAGGCACCGCAGGGTGGTGAGGAGGGTCCTGCTTCCAGCAGAGACTAGTTCTCTGCAAAGGGCTGTGAAATTTTACCCCAAATCCATTCTTCATATCATTTTTCTTAACAATTTAAGATTGTAGGAGCTTTTCCTTCCCTCCGCCCCTCCTGCTTCAATTATATATGAATGTGGTGAACTTCACAATCCTGAGCGCCTGGCAGGCAAAAGCATAGGATCTTTCAAGCTTTTCCCCAGGGCTGTGGCTGATGGAGCACTGTTGTCGAGCTCATTGAATTCATGCCGGTTTCGAAACACTTCTGTCCCTCCTACCAACTTCCAACGTTTCACTGGTGGCCAGGTACAACCCCTGCAATGTTGTCAGCCTACAGATTATTTTAACTTGTATTTAGCTGAGCCCTAATTGCTTTACCCTCGGTGCTTCCAGTACAACATCTGGTATGATTAGCTACGCCATTAATTAGCTTGTACTTTAACTATGAACTTCCTGCAGAAAACCAAGGAAAGGTCAATGCACATCTAGAGAAATGGTACCCAATAAGATACATTTATGAGCAAATTAGGCACAATGTGAGTTCACCACATGCATGCAGTCCAAAGGGTTTTTACCAGTCTGCTAATGATACCTCCTATTTTCCCAAGGATAAATACTTGTAATCAACAGGACATCGTCTGGCGAAAACCTCCCATGGACTTCAGTGCACAAAAATCCTTTATACATTGTAACAAGTAAATCTGATTAAAGACTGCAACAGATATTAGGTAAGTAATCCAGTCAGCGCAGATACTGGTCAAATGATACCTGACAAGCTGTTGTCACAGGTAATAATTCTGCTACATGTTTTTACCTAGAATAATTAAAAAAAAATAATAGTCCACTCAGAATGTTCACACTTATCACGTGAGCATTATAATAAGCTGTTTTCTCTCAGGAATGTTTCTTAGCACAGACAGTAAAAAAATGCTTTTGTACCTAAATTTTTGTTTTACAATGCTGTGACATTTGGATCTTAACACGGTAAGGGACACTTTTCATTTCAACATGTTCCCCTGTAGTTACAGATACAATCTTTTGGTTTGTAGTGTTTTCTGAAGTGTTTCATTCCTTTTTACCCTTGCATCAGATGTGCCCTGCTGTCCCTTTCCTTTAAGGATGTTTAACAACATAATGTTGCAGTTTGTAAATATTTTTAGTGAGTTTCATTCGGTTAGTTTCAATTTGTCACCATCAACATATATTTTCCACACATATTTTCTATAGCTTCACATAACTTTTTACAATCCAACCCTCTTTTCGTGATTTCAAACATTATCAGCATCCCTGGAGTACAGTAATGCTTTTTGTCCCATCCCCAGCAGAGGGCCATTCACAGTTTGCCAAAGGAGTTCCTGTGTGTTCTCAGTGTTGGATATACATTAACAGACACAGCACATTTTGGTAAGTAGAGGAGGATAGAATGGACATTTTGCAAAGTGTAGCCAAATTTATCCCAGGATTCAGGACTATCTGTTGCCAGATAAACCTCCCGAGGAACAGCTTGGCAAGTGGTTTTATTTGGCAGTGTTACTGGCATCGGTACCCCATCGCTGTGCTGCCTCCTCTGTTCTGGCTGAGAAGTTGCTTGGTTCACCAGAACCAGGAGCTGAACCAGGTGAAAACTTTTTTTTTTTTTTTTTCTGGGACCATGTTTAACCCAAGTCCAGTTTGCAAAGTGGCCTCACAAACAGATGCACACACACATCCAAGTTTTCACCGTGAAATTTGCCTTTTCCCTGCTTGCTCTGCTTTTAAGTGCCGCTGTGTCTTCCCATTCATCCCACCCCCACCATCAGACTGACCCCTGCCACAACACCCCTGTGCCACACACGCCGCTGAGAAAACAAGAGGAATCTGGTTTGTAAAAGGAAATGTGCTGTTTGAGAGTGCTTTTTGCAGAGGCGGTGGGATGGCGGTGGGCACTGAAGCCAGATGAACGCAGGCTGCCTTCTTCTATCTTCCCATGTGTCTCCTCCTGCCGTGGTGAACATCGTTCCCTACACTTCGCTTCTACTCTGGGTGATGGGAGATGAGGTGAAGCTCTTACTCCGGTCATCAGGGAAGATGCTCCCCTAAGCTGTTCCACCAAGTAAAGGAGGGAGCTACGTAGGATCGGTGTTCCTTCTATAAGCGCTTTCCAGGAAATACAATTAAAATTTATCTGGTCTGATCTCACACTAGGCATTTCGATACATGCATAATCTGAATTGTTCTTCAAATTCATCCATGTTCTAAACAGAACATGATGAAGTGAGACTGGAAGCAACAAGAAACCATCCCGGAAGAGTTTAACACACAAAAATTTAGGCCAGCTGTACCGATGTAGGTAGAATATGTCTTTGAATTTTACTGTAGACTTCAGGTTGCTCTATTTTTTTCATGAGTAACTTACCTACACTTCTGTGTTACCATCTAAGTACCATGAAGCTCCATCATATCTGGGGACCAGGTCTTTCGTGCTTCCAATCCAACAAAGCTCAATAAACATACATTTAAGTAACATCAAAGTAATTTAACCTTTTCCCACATCATGGTTATTAAGAAAACGGCAATAAAGAGAAAAACCTATGATTGCCTGATGTCTGCAGGAGCTAAAGCACTGCAGTTATCTCTCATTCTCAACACCAAACACGTGGACCAAAGCTAATTTAGGATTCAATTTGGAAGTGTTTTTATTTTCTAAATTAATATATGCAGAATATATAGATAATTTACAGATGCACCCACACACACATATATATGAAAGTGCGTGCATATATACACAGGCAAAATGTACATATACATCTATGTGTACATGCATTTATACCTAATCACCAGTCCTATACAGTTACTGTCTCGGTTCACTCACTGCTTTCTGTTAAGAGCCCTTTTTATACTATTTTCAGGCATCACTGTTTTCTAAGTGGGCTCTCTCCTGAGAGGATATCACAAATCATTCCATATGAGATATCATTATATTTCAATCAATAAACTTGTACCGCGACCCTGTTAGCGAAGGATCTTCCAGCGGCTGAAACCTCGTGTATTTGTACAAAAGATGGTCTGGAAAATAAATTTAATCTTGTTTATTGACAGAGTTCAGTCCTGAAAAAAAATGGTCTCTTAACAAATCATTTAGCCAAGATGTTTTGCAGAAATACCACCACCTTCATGAAGGAGTTTTTGAGGTTACTTGTTCCTACTCCACGGCTGCAACTCCTGCCTGTCTTTCATTCAGTAGCAGGGTCTATTTTCTCCCCACGTAGCTTCTACTGTGAAGCCAAAGGGAAGAAAAAAAATCAGAGGGAAAGTATCTGTCATGACAGAGCTGTGCTCCCCTTTCCCTGCTGCTGGCTACTTGATATTGGCAGAAATCTAAGATCTGCTTCCCCCTCAGTTCCCTTCCGCAGCTCCCTCCATCGCCACTTAAGAGGTACCTCCCGGGAGGCTGCCACGGCCAAAGCTTCTTATTTAGAAATTCAGAGCTGTGTTTCCTTAGTCCTTTGTGCAGACAGAAAAACTGGGGAAAGGACAATCATATCCGAACATCCTGCAATGCAGAGAACATCGTGAATCCCCTGAGCTACAAATGAATAAATAACTAAATGTTTCATGATGCCTCGGCTTAGGAAAACTTGGCTTCTGCCTACACTTAAGCAAGGTCCTTCTCATTTCTTAATAAACCCCTTTCCCTACATATTCACTCAGAGCAGCCTCGAGCATAATTATTGCTTCAGTTGCATTCGTGTGGCGAATTTAACCAGATTAAATTAGAAGTTATTTGAACATTTTTTTGGCAGAAAGGGAGACATGGGGTCAACTGCTCCATTTCTTCCCCTCTCAGACCTTTGTTCCCTATTACCATCTCTTAAACAGACACACTTCACTTCTGATTGCCTGAATTTGTATGGAGCTGAAGCGATTTTATTGACATATAAAAGATGTTTTTTCTTTTATAACCTCCACGCATAAAGGAAGCCTGGAGAGTCCTAGGTTTTGAAAGTCATCGAGCTGAAAGCTGTTCCTCATGCATACTGCAGAGCTGTGTTTTAAGAATTTCATAGAATCCTTTGGGTTGGAAGGGACCTTAAAGATCATCTCATTCCAAGCCCCCTGCTGCTCTCCAGTGCCCAACTCCTGTTACGATTGAATGTTGGGTCTCCCCCGACAAGCACTTTGTCACTGGCACCAACTGCTGATCGCTTGTAAGGAAAAATGGAATGCCAGATTGTATTATTCATCACCAAAAAAAATTAATAAATCACCACACGGGGAGGAATTGGGGAGAAGATTATCATGAAAATACCATTTTAAACAGAGTTTGTAACACATTTGTCAAGTTGCAAAGAAAAAGTTATAAATATTAACCTAGCATTCAGTGGGAAAGGACCAGGACAACTCTAGACACACAGTTACTGAAAATTTTCAGTGTTATGCAAGACATCTCCTAGCACAAAGAGAAATTATTTGATTACGCTTCTTTTACGAAATGCTATGTGAGGTGTTCCCAGAGGACAGAAACATCCACCACTGGCAGAGGGAGCAGCTCCTGAGGCAGCAGAGAGGGAGCAGTGGTCAAAAGGTTAAAGGTGCTGGATTTCTTAGGCAGGCTCCAATTTTTTCCTTGGAATTCATTCATAAAAATTTCCACCTGAAAATCATCTTTCCACATGAGGCCTCAATGCAAACCTGGACTATGTCAGTCTGAATTAGCACATGAAAGGAGTATCCAGAAAAGCGTGACCTTTTAGTGGAAATCGATTAATTTCTCGCTTTTCTGGGTGCTTTTGTCAATTTATTCTCCACATTCTATACTTTCTCAGTCTGTGCCCTTCACTACTTCTGTGGCTTTGGGGACCTTGCCAAAAACCTCCGGTTCTTTGCTGTAAGGCCCTGAGGATGAAGTGCTTGGTGATAACTCACTCAGAGCATTTTCGTCCTTCAGCAAACTTATTTTCAAAAAAATGTGCAGTTTAACACATCCGTAGATATAAAATGAGAGCAACACAGTGTTACATACGTGCTTATTTGAAGTACTGCATAGCAGGAGTTCAACACAGTAGTCTCTTCACAGAAGGAGAGCGAAGCCATTTCCTTTCCAATACTCTCACTAAACGAAGCACCGCATCTTGTCAAAAACCTTCAGATCTTCAGAGGTGTCTTCAGACACACATGTTGGAGCACAGAGGTAGTGTCCCATTATAAAAGTGAAAGTCATACTGCGTCAATGCAGCACAGGGAGTGAGCACAGGGTTCAGAAGATCCTCAGGAGACCACTCAGCATGAACATGTTAATTGTAGTCAGTATTATCTAAGTCTCCCAGCCAACCCCAGCTGCTGAACGAGGAGAGCCAGTCTCTCACCAACAGGCCAGAACATGGGTGACATTAGTTACAGCATCTCATTCACGGCACAGGTGGCTCATTTTCTGAGCACAGAGCACTTCCTAAAGCAGCTTCTTGTTTCTTAAGACTTCAGAGATGACTAGCTGTCCCAAAATAACACTGCAGATTCTCAGGGAGAGAAAGGGTAGATTTAGACTAGATATAAGGAAGAAATGTTTTACACTCAGGGTGGTGAAACACTGGCCCAGGTCAATGCTCCAGTCCTGGAAACATTCACAGTCAGAATTTACCCATCCTCTTTTCTCCTGCAGAGGCCCCAGGATCAGAATGCAAGTCTGATGCAGTACACTTTTTTTCTTTTTTTTTTTTTTTTTTTTTTGACATTGGCAGATCCCAAGAGTGGCAGTGGGATGGCTGTAGTTCGCAACACTTTGGGATAGGTGAACTGATCTTCCCTCCTCTCCCTGTGCTATTATACCCTGCTATTATACACAGAGATTTTGATTAAAAAAAGAAAACTTCCTCTGGACCTTTTTTTCTTAAAGTATTTATGACCACATCAACAGAGATGCAAATATGGCAGGGAAAACTTTAATTAGGTAATCTAAAATATAAAAACAAATAATCTAAAGTTTAATTTGCATTATTTATTTAATTATGGATTATAATACCTACTACTCCTATTTAGAAAAGTCAAAATAACAAACCTAGAGCAGCACATAGCAGAGTCTCTGCTGCATATGGTCTGCCCTGTAAACTGTCACAACACACCAGGAAGATTTGTGCTGAGACAGTTTGCTTTTAAGATATAAAAAGTGCTAGTTAATGTAGTTGCAAGTTCAATTTTTATTTATACAAGTAGACCTGATCTTAATGCTGTGTTCCCAGAATAATTTCTCTGCTCCAGACGGTCCTCGTTCACCTGCAATATCCTCCTGCGAATCCTTCTGTGGCAAAGGCAGCTCCTTGCCAGCCAGAGACCCTCGTGCAAGAACACTTCTCACACAGGCAGAACATTTTACTGTTCCTTGGTGCTCCTGTTCCCTCCCAGGGGGCTGTGTCACGACCCTCAGCTTTATGGTAAAAGAAGGCGGCGAACAAGACACCACCAGAGCTCTTAAAGTATATTTATCAGATTATCCGATGTTGCAGAGTTTATAACCTTTCATTCTATGACACTCAGGATACAAAAGGCCAGTTGGCTTTTTATTGTTGGTTTGTGTCGCGGGGGTTAATATGTTATTTGTATTCTTGCTGCCAAAGCAGATTATAAATTAACGTCTGAAGACCAAGTTTTCTAAGCTTTACAAAGATACAAGCACGTTTGATTTGGGATGAAAAGTTTCCTTTGGCAAACTTGCTTCCCAGAGCAAGATGGACTTAGATAAACTAAAGCAAGTCCAGTGGCAAGTCCCAAGATGACTATAGGGTGGCAGCACATGCCATGCAAGATGTCAAGGAAAGTGTTCAGTCCTGAGAAGTCAAGGAGGAAAATCTTACTGTTGTCGTCAACTAATTCACATGAGAGCACAAGAGAAGACAGAGACATTATTGTTGATGCACTGAGAAAGGCAAAAGGTGACACAAGCTCCACCTGGGAAATTCCAATTGCATATTAGAAAAAACTTTGCAATCATAGTAGTCAAACACTAGAAGAGAAGCCAGAGAGGTGAAGGATCTCCATCCTTAAGGAAGGCCCTAAACCACTCCTGCTTTGAGCAGGGGAGTTAGACTAAGCAACCTCTCCAGAGGTCCTTTCCAACCTATTTTTGGTGATGAAATACAAAACCGTGCTGTAAAGACCCACTGGAAGTACGGTATTTTTAGTTGTAACAACCAAAAATATATACACAATAATGTGTATTTTACATATAGCAAGAAAAAGACCATACTGCGTTTCAAAATTCATTTACTGCAATAAGAGGCAAACAGTCAGTAGTAAGGTTAGGTCACTAATATTAAGAAAAGCCACAATTTGCATGTAAGTTGAAACCAGAAGAAAGCTACAGAAGCTCAGTATTCAGAGACACAAATTCAACGGGTTTCATACTACCCAATTCATCTCAACTTCGTTACATGAAAACAGAGTCTGGATTGCAGGTCTGGACCTAGATTGTTATCCAGTGCCCATAAGATTCAGAATAATCTATTTACATTTACTGTTTTGAGGTATTAAACTGAAAGGTCAAGGTAAGTATTTTAGTTCTCACAACCACAGCCTAGTTTCACTAGAGTTACCTTCATTACCAGACCAAAATGTTATTTTAAATTTTTTCTTCATTTCAGATGTGAACACTGAACTAGCTGTAACAAACTTCTAACATTTTCAAAGTCAAAAGTTCATTTTTACTTAAAAAACCTCCACAATAAAACTCTTAACAGAGGCTTAAAAAGGTGTCTATAAAATAATCTCCATCACACTTACAATAGTAAGAAAATTATTCTGGTTGCTAGTTTTTAGAAAATATGAACTGGTTTGTGTAATCTGTATTAAAGGTGGTTATAACTACAGTTCACATTTTACTTTTAAAAGGTGGACCCATAAACGTGTCAAGAAAAGCATATTATTGCTGTTTCTCAACACGTCCTTTTCAATAAGGACGTGTTGCCGAGTTAGGCAAAGCCTGTTTCACTGCCAGCTGAGACGGGGTAGCTGAAGGAGAGAAGTAATGGTTTGCATGCCAAAAACCCCCTTCTTCAGCAGTCACTTTATACTTGGCAACTGTACAATTAAACTGATTTAAGATCAAAATTGTGTCATTCCATCCATCTCTTGAATGACAGCGCTGATCATCTCAAAATTTAAGTTTGCTCGAGGTGACAAAAGAAGGTAGAATCTGAACAAGTTCTGGATGGGCAGAAAAAAAAAAAGTCTGATGCTTATCCTGTCAGTTGTAACTATGGAAATACTAGATGTTCTTCAAAGTGTTTTTCACCAGGTCTGTCGGAGCAACAGGTATGGCTGTGCAGAGAAAACAGAACATGTACCTATGGGAAGTACGAAACATACCAAGTTTTCTATTCCCACAGTAGTACTAACAACATTAAATATGGCAACATTCAGTTTCAAGAGGACTCAAAAGGATCTAAAAATTCATATACATTTTTTGTCATTTTTTTAATATGGTAAGCTTCTGAAATATACTTTTTGTGGACACAAATTGACAATTAAAATTACAAACAGAAAGAGCTCACAACAGCTGCTCATAGGATGTCATTCACTATACATTTTAATTAGCTACTAGATTCTTCAGCTTATGGTAATAAATTATCTTACTCTATTTAGAGACAGAAATAAAGATGCCATCATTTATACATCTGCGATTTAATATGCTGGTGCATTCTCTTCCCTTACTGGGGCCCTCTAAAAAGAACTATGAAAATAAGCATAATACAGAGAGAGTGCACAGTGACTTAAATCTAACCAACACAGTGATAGATACTCCCATGAATGTACTAAAAAGAATAAGACACTAGTGGTTGCTACACATAACTGCTTATAAACAAAATTCTCATTTGCAAGAGTAAATTAAAGACATCTTAGCATTTTCAGTTTCCTTACAACCACGTGACCAAAACAGGTACAGAAAACGAAATTTTCCATGTATGTGTTAAAGTTGTCCCAAGCTCTTCTTTACATTGTTCACAGGAAACCCTGTACCGCTGTTTCACAAACAGTAGCTTCAAGGTGTAGAAGAGCTAATTCAAGTCACTCATACAAAATAAAAGTAGAACTCAGAAGTTTTTAATCTCATTGGTACTATTTTATCAGTGAGCAGAAGGAAACAGATATTGGCAGCTACTTACCAATTTCATGTGCAACAAATTCTTCTCTCATGTAATTTTAACTAAGATGGTTAAGTTACCCATAAATGTCAAAACAAGAAATATTCCCAAGACAGAACCCTACACAAACTGCTATGCAGCAGATGCTCTGCATCAACGCTTCCCTTCTTTGCTTTCCAAATCCATCCTCCATACAATGAAGCACAGTGACAACCTATGAACCTACGTCCCTCTTCTGCTTTTAAGAACACTGTTCGGCCAACTCCCTCCATCTCTCCAAAACAGCTAATTCAGATCGGTGATAAAAATCAAACATCCAGTTCCTTCCTTAGCTTGTCTCCGCTACACTTACCTGCTCCAAAATGACCACAGACCTGAAGAAGTCAGTGTGAACTCCACGGGCCAACAGCACCATAAAGTTCCACATTCTTGAGCAGAGACAAGCAGATCCTGTCTCTTTCCCTCTGCTGACAGCAGACACCATGAAATTAAACTGGACAGCAAGAGGTAGCTCCGCACACCAAAGCAGGGAAGTTTTGAGGACTTAGCATCCAAAGCAATTAACATGAAAAATATGACAAGGGAGCCCAGAGCTACCTGTGACCTTTACTCTTTCCCTTGAGCAGCTCACAAATAGAGAGAGGGAAGCTGTTTCTTCAGATAATCTGCTTCTAGATAGGTAAATGGATGTTGCTGCCATAGGCACTGCTAGATAATCCATTACCTTCACACTGATGCCCTTCACATTTGAAGGTCTTAAAAGAAAAGAAAAAAAGGAAAAAACCATGTGCCAACTCTACTTGACCACTGTCTACCACTGGGGAAAATTTTTCCTTTTTCTCTACTGCAAAAACTTAAGCAATAATATCTCACACAGCTCATGTAGAGACATTTCTCAGGTATAAACATCCTGGCCTTGCAGCGTGCAGCCTTCCCAAGACACCACTCGTCACTAAGTGCAAGTGGGCCCCAACTGCCCTCCCATTTAAGTCTCTGGGACTCAAATCCCAGTCTCAAATGCTATTCAGCCAAGGAAGCGCCAAGAGAAGTTCTGAGCAATTCCTGCCGGTGTCACAATAACACAAACACCTTCAACTGTGCTTTGTTGCTCAACATCCTGCTAAATTGTCCCCCAGCCGCATAGTTCTCCATGAAAAATACAATTGCCCCAGTGTCTGCTGAAGCTAAGAGACAAACCAACTTTTGTGGTGGTAAATTAACACATCCCTATCCCTGCAATAAGACAGGCAGTTATTTCTGTAGCAATAAGCTTCATATGATTTCACCCTAGGCAGTCATAAGTAAAAGCAGAGAAAAAATTCTCTAGCAGCATAGGCTATTGCAGTAACTGATACACCACTGTCAGCGCTGCGCAGCCAAACAGTACTTCCTTCCTATTATTTGGCCAAGCTTTAAAAAAATGCATTTGATCAGTTATGACATTTAATTTTTAAAAAAACATAAGATGCTCTCAACTGACCATGAAAAGCATTCTATTGCAAAAGACTAATAAAACTGTATGGTAGCAGTTAAAAATATCTAGAATATTCCACTGGAACGTCAAGTATTTCTCTTCATACTGGATATTTAAGTACCTCAATATTATCAATTTTTCTGAAAAAGATGGAGAAATACATCTGAAATACACTTTGTTGTATGATTCCCAAAAAGACAAAGTGTGTATTTCTTCCTTCTTACCTCCCAGAAGAGAATATAGCCTTTTCTATAACATCCAATGGGGAAAACTGGTACAATACAGATCCTCAGCTTGGACACACATCTTAAAATAATAATACCTTCAAGTTATATTTTGTATCTAACACACTCATTATATTAGATATTAGATTTCTTTTCAAAAAATGAACCAACTTTCACGCTTCCATGTCATTTCACTTGTTCTACTGAAATTCTTAAGCTATACGATGATAATAAAATACTGGCATATATAGAGGTTTCATTTAGTAATTTATCAATATTAATATTTACCACCTCCCTAGGAGAGAAGTGACTTTTTCCCTAGCATGTATGTGAAAAACTGCCCAACTAATACCACTATCTGCACATTAAAACACTGGAACACTGTCAGCGTTCTGTAATTTACTACACTGTACATGAAAATTCATCATATCCAATATCACCAAATTTTCCCACACTTGAACATTCACTGAACAATTGAATTGAGGAAGAAACATGATAGGGATAGGTCATATTTTTTGACATATTTGTACTGGCAATTATTATGCCATACCAAAAAATCTTAATATCAGGTATCTTTTAGGAACAAAGGCGGTAAGACCTTGAAGATTTCCCCTGCATCTAAAGTTTAGAAATTGTTTTTCCCATCAGAATGACACTTTGCACCTGCCTGCTTCATAATTTCAACTGAAGAGGAAAAAGGAAAATTTAAGACATCTAAATTGCAGCTGAATTTGGTATGAGTACATAAGTTATATTAGAACAAACTTACAAATTCCTGTATCTATACATCAATGTTGGGGCTGTTCAGGATTGATATTCATAGTCCTGTATATTTCTTTGAGAAACAGCAAAGCAGTGTCTTCAGATCCCCTATAAAGAATTTAGGGAAAAAAAAAAAAAAAAAAAGGTTATTTTGGCATGGTCCACATTCTAATACTTGTGAGACACCCTTCATCCCATTCCAGGTCTCTAAAAAGTTTGTACAACCTATTTCCCTAGTACTTATCTTTTGGAAACATCGCTTTACTTCCATCAAGTTTCACTGACCTATAATTCTTCATCAGTTCTACATTATATCTGCTATCAGCCCTAGCCTATGCATTTACCTGTTTCTATGGCACTTTCCCCCTGACTCTGCCCCTCCAACTTACTGTGGCTGGAACTTGAAATTCCCTTCTCTATCCACTTCTTTCATGTTACTCATTTGGCTTAAATCTCCTCAAATAACCTATCATTTTTTTGTCTGCAATGGGCTCCAGAATACATTCCACCAAGAATGCATTCTGCTTGTCAAGGCTTTCTTCCTTTACTTGCTCCACTGCAAAATCAAAACTCTAGGCTATCTGAATTTAAATTTAATCATGGACAAGACTTAATTTTCTTAACTGTCTATAAAGTATCTTTTAAACACATGTAAACAATACTGACATAAAGGCGCAACAATCACTGTAAGAAATTACAAAGTTCCAAAAATTGCAGGAATTATTAGATAAGGATAGTTTCTTGTGCTTTTTAGAAGACATTACATAGGGAGACAGTTTTAAAGGAGATTTAGATAGTCAGAACTGGGACCCTCCAAATGTGAGGAACATCATTTGCAGAGCACCAGGACAGAGTTATGTGTGCAACCTAAGGGACTAGAGATATTTTCCACAATCCACAGAGATAAAAACCACATCTCTTGATGGTCTCTCCTATTAAATGAGAAGCGCACACGGAAGCAGAAGGATCAACACAGAAGCGTTGTTCTCTCTAACATACAATCATTTCCTTTAAGGCTTTCCCCACCACCCCTCTCAAAAAAACAAAAAAACCCACAACCAAACAACCCAAAACAAACCACAACCAAAAAATCACCACATGCTCTCATATTTGGGTCATTAATCGTTGTGTTTATCTTCCTTATTTGAATAAGAACAAAAAAAAAAAAAAGCTATGCAGCAAGCTTTTAAAAGCTTGGCAATGATCAGCTGCCGCCTTGTGGAAAAAAATCCCGTTTCTTCAAGTGTACCTGTGAAACAGCAGTGCCACCTTGGGGTCACTCTAAAGCCCTGGCACACATCACACTGCAGCCCTGGTAATCCCTTCTCTGGCAGCTCCTCACCCCTCACAAGGTAAGTGACACCGACTTTTACAAGATCCTTCAGGTAACACTTTCAATTCCTTATTTAACCTCTGAAAAAATGCCTGCTTCAAAAAATTATTAGCTATCAACAATTAAAACCTTCAAAACTGGTGTAGCAGGGCTTGTCCAGCACGTGCTAAACTCCAAACAAGAGACTAGTTATTTTCCCTAGTGAACAACAAAAAGTCACTCCCTCCCAACAGTATTTCGCACTGCTCAGCACCTGACACCCCAGTTTATCTTCCATATAAAGGTCTGCTCTCCTGTTGCCAAACACAATTTACACATCCTTTGCTCTACCATTTCACAGCTTGTGCATTTTCATGTGTCTTACTTTTATGACAGAAATAAAACACAATGACATACCAAAAAAAATAGGACAAAAAGAATAGAGCAACTCCTAAGGGCAATATAACAGGTCTAGATACTGCTATTCCTATAAATGGAATTAGATCTGCCTCCATTTGAAACATGTAAGTGCTTAAAAAAAAAAAAAAAAAGTAAATCCAAATCCAGCCAAGACAATAGAGTACCACATCTCTAATTACATGAAGATGTCAAACTCTGCTTCTTGTTCTATAAATCGTTCAATTTATGAGCAACCACTGCACACAAGTGGTAAAACCATAACCATTCAAATTTACAGGAGAATCCACTGTGCCTTTTTTCTTGCTTGTATTTGTTAATCTTTCGTATCAAACCATCAATATCCAGCAATTTCATTCCAACATGAAGAGGTAATAAAGTTTTACTACATATTGAAGTCAAATACAATTCCTTCACGAATACTTTCATTTGAAAAACTACAGTTGTCAAAATGCTCAGAGCTCTTCTTTTTCTTTAATATTATTATAGCTAAAGGTGCGTGTGTTGAGTGTCAAAATTCAAGAGATCAGCATGCAATGTCCTTATCGCAAAGAGGACGACAGATTTGTTGACTACCAAATCTAACACAGAATTTTATTCTGAAATGAGATTAGCCAATAGTGACATCTAGGTGTGACACCTGGAGACTGACATTCCTGGACACACATAAACTGTTTACCTTCATACCCAAATAATCTCATTTATGTAATACTTGAGCATCCAGAGTATAACAGATTTATCTTTGCCGTGTACCCATGTGGGAAGACAGCATCTTTTCAAACAAGAGTCCATTTCAGAATGTAATGATGAGGATCTTGTATCCAACTCAACAGTCATTCTTTTCTAAACATTTCAAAATTAGAAAGACCCAGAAAACTCAAGTCTCTGAAGGCACAGTCACACACACCAACTACTGGAACAACTGTTCGGTTAGTTTGGCAATGTTTGACTTCTCAAATCAGCAGTAGCCTGAAAAACAGATCAGGGTATATAAACCCAGTTATTTCTGTCAAAACATACTTGAAGTGAAACCCTAGGGTGTGATTTTTGACAGAGATCACCTCAGTTTTCGTTATAAAACACTCAAGGCAGGAAAGGTGATTCTAGCTTTTATCACATTGGTCACAAGTAAGTATCAGACAATGGCAGTTAAGATAAATGTCATTGCCAACATTTAAAGATATAACTGTATATCAGAAAATCTGTACTTATAGAATGACAAATATTTCCTCTTACCAGTAGCACAAATGACTCTGTAAAGCAAATAGGTATTCATTGAAGCTTTCTATTGGTTTTTCTTGTAGAACATAATCAATACGGCGTCCTCCATTTAGCATTCCAACCTTCACCAAAAAATCCTCATCTTTTGGAGGGTCTGGAGTTTCAGTAATCTTTTCAGCTAAAATGAAACAGTTTAAAAATTAAACAGTTTTGAAAATATAGTCAAGCATAGCCTGCTTGACTATAATCTAGAAAAATCAACCATTTTCCCTGCTCTAATTTCCAAGTGCTTGCTATAAGACAACAATAACAGCCCCAACTGAGTAACACACCACTGCATAGTTCAGAACTACCAGTAACCTTTCATAATGGTTTAAGCAGACTTTGGTTTAAGAATAACTCACAAAGTAGTAGCTGAGCAATTTTAAAAACCAAATCCCACTGTTTATACACAGACAGATCTAGTCATTCCACAAGTAAATAATCTGAAATAATATACTTTTACACCTCCCCTTGCACAGAGACAATGGCTATCCTCAATTTAAATTAGGAATGTTTTGTCTTTGTAAGTATAGACAAAGGCAGCATTACTGAACACCAAAAGATAACTCACAACTGGGAAGCCTACCCTTGGGATAATTAGGGGCAATATTTATATCTGACTTAAGTTTATTTTCCTCAGCAGCATTTTTATCTGTTAAGAGCACATACTTAAATGCTTCTTAGCTCACCTTAAAAATATTTAGTTGTACTAATTTGCCCTGAGAGGAAAAAAAGACCAGAACAGATTTTAAAACCTGGCCTGCTAACAGAAAGTTGAAAGGTTATATAAACACAAGCCAGAAATACCATTCAATGAAAGTTAACTTTTCCTTTCCTAAAAGACAACAAATGCACTAATAGATCTTTAACATTCATACTCCAAAAGCAGAAGCCTCCTTAACAGGGTCAGGAAAATCAATAGCAAGCAGTAACCAAAATGCTCAAATTTCTACTGATTTGAGATCAGTAAGTTATTATAAAACCAACAACATGCCCACGTACCTTCTACCACTTGCTTTTCTTCCTCCTCTTTGATTTGGTTAGCTACTTTCTCCAGTTCCGCTTGCAGCTGAGTTGAAGACGTATGAGCACGTGCAAATTCATTAAGGGTCTGCCACGCACTCTTCAAAGAGCTAATAAAACCCTGCTTCAGATCAGATCCCATACGAGAGAGAGAGTCTTTCAACTCTAAGAAAAAGAAAAGGATTTAAAAATTGAAAAACCACCATAGTAGAAGGATTTAAAATTATACACTGAAACCAGAATGATTAAATCCTGTTCAAAAAACATCCTAATTATTAAGAGGAACAGGCCTGCTGGGATGAACAAGTATTTCGTTAGAACCACGTTGGCCTGTTAGACAGGGCTCACAACTATTCCAGGGAACATTCACCTATGCCAAAGAAAAACCAGAAAAGAGCAACAGACCATATTTTTCTCCTTTACTACACACACTTTTGGAGAGCTATAAGCTACAACATTCCTTAACTAGTACCTCGTCTAGTCTAGGAAAGCAGGCTTATTCGAATGTATCAGTCTAAAGTACAGATGGTGTAGAATATCTGTCCAAGACAGGCTATCAGGAGAGCTCTATGAACTCGTAGAACAATAATATTGTCAACTGTACAGCAAAACTGACTTTCCTCACTAGGTACGCAAAATTTAAGTGTGGCATTGATGTGTACTCCTAAGCACCAGATTCAAGCCCCTACCCACCAACGGCTACAAAATCACCTTTTTCCTCAACGTGTCCAAACATAAACAGACACCGGTTAAACACTTTATGGGGGTTATCAGGGACAAGAGAAAAGAAATCAGTAAATTTTGTTTCTTTCACTTCATCTTAGAAATTAACGTGAACACAGCAATTTTTAAATGAAGCTCTGGTAATTAGAAGCTCAAATCCGGAATAATTATGATTATTACATCTGAATGCAATTGTGAATGCCCAACTCATGGGGCTGGGAGGAATCTCCTCTGACATTTAGGAAAAACACATAGTCAAATATCCAGAAATATTCATTTGTCTCTTGAAATTTCACAATATTGTAATGCATCAAATGAGTAAATTAGGAATAAGATCCATATATGAAGTAAGTTTTCTTTTTACCCAGATGAAGTCTTTTTCTGCCTTTATGATGTGGAATGAGAACTGGTTTTAAATCCATGTCTTCAACAATCATTGGTTCTAACCTGTACGCTACCGGATCAAGCTGTTAAGAAACAACGTATTGATATTTAGTTATTTTATAAGTGATTATAATTATCACATTCCAGTGGGGGAAAGAAATCTTATTTATGAGTAATAGAGAACCATTTTTTAATTCTGTTTCAGTTTACAGAAACTCAGATCATGATTACGTTTTCCTACAGAGATTCTAGAAAGGAAACACAAGAGTGAAAGAGCAGCAAAATTTTCTTGCATTCTCATGATCTCTGTCAACGTGTAACTGTTTAATTGTTAAACAAGATGGGACAGAAGAGGATAAATGTGCTGCATGCACTGCAAAACCTCTTAAGGATTTCAAAATTTCCCAGAATCAAAACTGGAAACTCAAAAAAAGTCCTGTAAATTGCTCAATATAAACAATTTATTAAAATCTATTGGGAGTGCCTTGGAATTAATGGAAAAAACAAAAAAAGTTCTTTAAGCTCTGAAAACGAAGAGGGCAAGCATTATCAAGTATACTAGGTATGGAACCTACAGCCAGCTCCACTTTGCTTTTGCTGTAAAGGACCGCAAATATTTGGAATAAGTATTTCAGTTGCACGATTTTTTTTAAAAGAGTATTTTGGGAAATGTACGTAGGGGAACAGAAAGTGGAATACTCAGGGGTTACAACTAGGTGTGCTGCTTTGTTGTCGTCTGCAACAAGTAAAATCAAGTCTCAAAAGTATTGCTTACTCACTGGATGATAGATATTGAAGAATCCCTTGCAGGTAGGAAGCCTGTAGTTTTCATCAATCTTCTCCACACCTCTCACAGTAAGGAACACACCAATAGGAGAACCAAGAGCAAAGAAAATATCAGGTTCAAAGTCCAGCGCACTGTAAATCACAGAAACCTGCAAGACAGAAATCAGACATGGAATCTCTCAGAATTGTCAGACAGTTAACAGAATGCTTAGCTAGGAAGAAAAAACAAGTTGTGTATTCAGTCAACCACTCAAGAGTACTTCAGGAATCTGCAGCTACATTGCCCTCTTCCATAGTAAGCCCATTTTAATACCATAATATTAAACTGCTTTTCTTGAAAAAAATAATCCAAAGTACAAAAAAACATATTTATAACAGGAAGTCTTTGAGGTTTGGTTTTTAAGTTAAGTTTGAGGTAAAACTTAAATATAGCACCGTAAATACATCAATTTAAGCTACCGTGTTAAATACAACTTCACAGAATCAATCAATATTAATTCATTCACACAGTTCTGCTTCTGGAACAGAACTGCTTTTTCAGCTTGCTCACTTCTGAACGAAAATATGAATTGTGGTGGCACCCTCATTATAGTTAGTTTTGGTTTTCAGCAATCTAACACACTCATCCAACCCTCCTGCCAAAGGGTAGAGTTCTACATAAACATAACTTTTCTACAACCCCCAAGGGAACCAGCATAAAGTCATCAACATGAAAAAAACCCAACCAAACAAAGAAAAACCCACAACCCAGCAAAAGGACAGCATCGTTCCAAATAAGCCAATTAAATCTATGTAGTCTCACCTGGCCAGTTCCAACTTCAAAATACTCATAGTCAATGTTCACAGAAGAAACGGATGCACCAACTGGAAGCTTCCTCTTTGAGTGCAGCTGACCAGGCCCTGAAGGAGAGACAGGAGTACCTGTCTCTTTCACTTTCTGGGCATCTTCTTGAGTTTGGAGTGTGGCAGCCAGCACTGCCTTCTTTTCTACTGCTGCCTTCTTTTGTTCCTTTTGAGACAAGTTTCAAAATCAGGAAAAAGAATTTTATTTCATGGCTGTCAATATTCCTTTAATATATCCATGACATTAACAAGTGTGTTAAAGAACAGAAGTTACCACAGCAAGGAAGTCAGTTACATTTGCTTAACAACTTTTTATTTCATTCCAGAAAAATGTATTTACCTGCTTAGCTGCTCTGTCTTTTACAAAATTAGCTATTTTCTTTCTTGGTCCAAGAGGTATCCCCATTTCCTTCAGGTCATCAACTGTACACATCAGCTAAAAAAAAAATAATTTATCAATGAATAATTTATAACGTTTCTAGCAACATACATAATTTCTTATTGGCAATAACTCATTAATAAGATAAGACATTTTATCAAGCTGCAGAAATCACAAAAGATTAAGAAGACATGATACAGAGTGCCTGAACATAGTTGGGGGAGGTGGGGGACAGACACCACACCAAGACAAGAGTTTTGCATAACAATTAATCTTCATGTGATACATTAATCATCTTACCTTTGACACAGCTTTCATGCCTCACGGTACACAAAACTCATAAAGAAAAAAAAAATCCCCAAACTAATAAAAATAATCCCCAAAACAACCCTCCACACCCTGCCAAACCCCATAATTCAAATGAACATGATTGTACCAGAGATTCCATGTCAATTTGCTCCTTTTCAAACGTGCTTGTGTACTCCGACAAACTAAGCATTTCCAGAGTCTTCTGCAAGGTTAGAACATCATCCTCCACTTCAGGCTCACAAAGGTCATCACCAGAAGTAGTAATTGAGGAGCCCAAGGAACTAGTATCTTCAGTCATCTTAAAAAAGCAGCACAGAAACAGAATCACACCATCTAACAGTGAAAGACCAATATTCAGCAAGTAAGAACAAGTCAAATTGTTGAACAAGTCAAATAAAGCATTACTATGTAAGCTTTGTAAATTTATTCGTAGTAAAGCAAGATACAGATTTTCCAGTAATAATACACCAGCAAAATACACATTTAACAATAACTAAGAGAGGCAAAAGGTTTCTTGAACTTTGCAACACTCAGGAATTTTGCCTCTCAATCATCAAACAACTGGTCACTGTTAGCCTTACACATCTTCCCCACCATTCAGATACTGTCAAGACTAAGTTACGTGTCCACAAGAATCAAAGCTGATGTTCATGATCAAAACCCATTACTGACCTACTTGGAACTTGAGACATATGCAAACTGTTTGTTTGTCCTGAAAACCAACACTATTTATAAAACTGCACATTTCAATTTACCTGTTAAAATGTATTATCAGAACCATGTTTCAGCTAATAAATTCTGAAAACTTCAGAAAAAGTTACTGAAAATATCAGCCTGGAAATTTGCCTGGAAAGGCCTGTATGCAAATTACCTGTTTATCATGAATAGCCACGTCCTTCACTGTACCATTAACACCAGAGAGTGGTCCACTATTTACTGATGAAGCCAAGTCCTTCTGGTTAGACAGTATGTCAAAGAGAATTAAGGAACCTGGTAACAGGAATGAAAGTTGCCTTGGGAAAAATGTCAGATTTTCCTGTCCCTAAATCCCTAGCAAGATTTAAATGCAACAGTAATAGCAACATATAGATTGATTAAAAAAAATGAGTGAATTAAAACTAACATACCCATATATTAACTTGAACACGATCGTTCTCAGCAAAAAACAAAGCTTTTTTTTCCCTGTTCATGCTTTGTGTAGCTGCCATGATTAAACTACCTTTCCTCAACCATCTAGGATTGCTTGCCAAACTGAAGGAAAAGTTCCAGCCCAAACCAGTACATCATTATTTGCTATAACACTTATTCTATGTTCCAAAAAATTAGTTTACTCATACAAAATGAGGATTCTGAGACATGGAAATTACTCACCTAATAGGACACCAAATAACCTGTCAACTTTTAAACACAAATTAGCTACTAAGCCTACATGAAGGAAAGTAAATGGAAGAAGAGGGGGGAATGCACACTTCCATGAAGTAATAACCTTCTCTCAAAGCTTTATAAACTTAGCCATTGAGAGGTGCTTGATTTTTAGTCCACAGGATTCTGGAAGACAGTCATGCCCTATCAGCTAATTTTAACCTTGTGCTTAATGAGGGCTCTATGTCCTGTAGTGTAGGAATGCTGGCTTTATCCCAAAAGCCAAATGTTTGATAATTACCTAAACTGTGCCCAGCCACAGAGACTCCTCCCCTGAAGTCTGGGTTGCGACTCATGAAAAGTGCGAACAAACGATTCATTTCCATCCCCACTTTATCCACAATCGTCTGGCAGTAGGTGGGGCTGTTGTAAAAGAGTATGTCAAGGAGTGTTTCGTTGGTGAAGTGGCGCAGGCGTCCAATGCTTGGCAAAGTGATTTTTTTTATGTTCCTAGCAACACAAAATCATTTATTAGAAGCATTAATGTCTTTTTAAAAATGCAGGTAAGAACTTTGTTAACTTTTGAAATAGCAGGTAGCAAAACTGCAGTGTATATACTATAGATATGGTCTCCTCAGAAATTAAAAAGAACAGACAGCCTTCTGGCCTTGTTGCATATTCATACATTAGTGCTATCTACTGATTGTACATATTTGAGAAAGATACAGCTCCCTTTTCCCTCTCCAGGCTGAAGGGATAACTGAAATAATCTCTTCTCTGTTCCAACACTGCTCTTACTACTAACAAGGAAGTTCTGTGATCAGATTGGTAGAAGAGAAAAAGAACTCATATATAAAAATTGAAGGTGAAATTGAAGTAACAGGAAACAAAGGGCTTTTTGGTGAAAAAAGGCTGGCATCACCACCTGCCTGCCAGGAGTTAAGACAGCTGCAGTGAGAACTGAGATTGCCTGGGTTAGTCAGCATTGCCTGGTTTGATTAACAAAATAAGGACCCTTCCTCGCTATAACGCAGTGTTCAAGTGAGAATAAAAGACTAAAACTCTAGGAAAACAGCAGGACTAGACTGGGCTAGAACTGTCTGAAGAAAATCACCACGTGCTCTAAGTGGTATGGGTTGCTACCCTTGCAATTTCCACTTCCCTATCTTCGAGAAAGAGAAAACAGCTTGAAATGTCAAGCAACAGGAAATTTATTTCAAAATCGCACCAAGAAGCAGTTTTAAAATAGATTTGAAAATGCTGTAACGCTCCTACCCAAATATAGAGACTTTGNTAAAAAATTTTATTCAAAAGAAAAAAAAAAAAAAAAAAGAGACAAATCAAAAACAAACTCCACCACCTTAACGCAACTGCCTAATCATAATTCAGGTACTACTCTGGGACTGGAAGGCTCAGTGCCTTCTTCAGAATATGACAGTGACATCTCCTCGGGTCAGTCTCAGTGAGACTACGGGAAGGTACAGGAGAGAAAACTCTCCATTCTAAACTGAGGCTCTTGCTGCTGGACAGTACATCTCCACGCTCACCACCTCGTACCTACCATCACTGTCTCTGCACACTCGTCATGTTTCAATGCATTAGCCTCTTTCATGAGAATGCAGTACTGAAAAATTGTGTTTGTATACATGTATATGTATACATGTATGCACTGAGCCCTCTTTCCAGTCCCAGAGTAGTACCTGAGTTATGATTAGGCAGTTGAGTTAAGGTGGTAGGGGTTTTTTTTGTTATTTGGCTATTTTTGTTTGGGTTGGTTTGTTTTTCTTTTGTTTGAAACAAAGTCTCTATATTGGGGTAGGAGTGTTACAGCATTTTCAATTCTATTTTAAAGTTGCTTCTTGGTGCGATTTTGAAATAGATTTGCTGTTGCTTGACATTAACATTCCCTCATTAAAATCTTAATTAAAAAAAATTAGTGATTAGCTTTTGTAACTCATTCATTTATTCATCTAGCCTAAAGATCATATGAAATTCTCTTTATCAACTTGTATGATGCAGCTTGTATGAAGTTCTCAACATTCAACAATATACTGACCTGTCTACACCCGTTGCATCTCCATGCAGAGAACTATGCCAGTGAACTGGGAGGAATTCCACCCTGCTCACTTTGCGTTCTTCTAAGGATTTCTTAAAGTGAGTCTGCAACAACTTGAGAGAAACAGTCCTGAAATCATCAACTGTAGAAAAGAAGAGTAGTGAAAATCTGGTAGTGGCAGTACTCAAGCAGAACAAAATTACAAATATTCTTTTCTTCTCCCACCACCACCTCCAGTTTTAGCCATGGAACACAAATGAACAAAGCTGGAAAGCAGAAACATCTTTTCAAGCATTACTCCTCTAACTACAAGTAAATACATTTTTTTTTTTAAAGTGGATTTTCTAGCAAGCTTCCCTCTACCTCACAATGAATGCATTTTTTACTCCATGACCAGGCATAGCCTTCTTAATTTACTCAGTTGAGCTGGAGTATATTTTAAAAAAAAAAAAAGAAAAAAAAAAAGCAAACAAAAAACCCACCCCACACAAACATCACCACAGACACAAACCACACAAAGCAAAACCATACACTCACACTATAAAAAAACCCACACCTCACACACCTCAAAAGCCAAACCACTCTGCAAGTCTAATATTGAGGACTAATAATAACAGCCAAGGCTGCAAGTCTGACAAAACACAGATTCTGCTTTTGGAAAGTAATCAGGAAAAAAATCTACCAGGAATTGATCTTCTTAACATTAGAGACTTTCCTTTTTTTTTTTTTTTTTTTTTTAAAAAAAAAAGACACACTTATCTGAATATGAGATACAAAGACTAATTTAAACACTTAATAATACAACTGCTCATTAAACAAGGAAAAACATACCACATTCAACAATGCTTCTAAATCTCAGGTCACACACTGGACCTATGCCATGAACCATAAATACTAGATGGTCAATTTGGGACATTTCTCCTGTAGAAAAAGAAAATAAAAAATTCAGACTACCAATATGCACTGCCATGGTGAAATTTAGTCAAGCAACCTTAAGATATACTTGCTGTATAAAGCCTACTACATAACATGGCCCAGGACATTACAGAGCGAAAAACCAAAACCAGATAAATTCTTTCAAGGAACAAGTTTAATCTGTAAGCATTAACAGGGCACTGCTACTTCATCCAATAAGGTCCTACTTTTGCACAGAAGCACACTGACTGCTCACGCTGCAGACCCACATGCAGTAATCACGTACCATCAGGAATTTCGTCGTGGTCATCATCAATTCCACGTTTGACTACCCTTGGTCTTGCCTGACCATCTTGAGTGGTGCCCCATTCATCTGGTGTGGCAGAAGGTTGGAATTGAACTATGACCTGAAAAAAATACATTGTCCAATTATTATCACAAAAAAAAGATGACTCATACTGTTAGACTGAAAGCATTGCAGTTTAACACACTTTTTGTTTGATTGCTTTACCTCGCATCTGAGACAACTGTTTTCTTTAATTAGCACACATGCAAAAAAAAAAAAAAAGATCCTTACAAAACACTAGGGCTATTCCTTGTAGCAGTGACAGCTTCACTAAAACTAGACTCCAAAATAACACAAATAATTCTCATTACCTTGAGAATCAACTTAAACAAAAGTAACCCGTAGTTGAAGAAGGTGGCACACTCGGGGATTCTTAACAATTCTAACTCCTCAAACAAGCATTATTCAAGCTCCTCTTTCCTAGATCCCAGTACCATTTCTTCCTTAACTGAGTACTGTTTTCGTGAGGAAACTGAAGAGTACCCTGATTTACAATTACTCTATCATGGGGGGTACAAAAAACCCACAAGGAACAACAACAACAAAAAAAAAGAACAGAATAGTTATTTTCAGGAAAGGACAATATTCAGAGTAGCCCAGAAATCCTAGAAAGAGAGAAAAATCAGTAACACCACTGTTTATAAGACTTAACACTGGCTCAGTGTGGTCAGAACTCATGACACCAAGCGGTTTAAGTGCTCCTCTTCTAGGTTTTTCCTGGAAAGAACTCTTTAATCGGCATTGAGCTAAAAGCAAGTATGATCCTTTCTAGTCCTTGAATTATTTTTATTTATTAAATACTGCATCTTGATAAGTGAACAGTTAACAGTATTCCTCAAAAAGGCTGAAGTCCATGTTTTAATCACATGAGACTGTTAACAGAGTATTTAGAATAATGTTTAAAGATTTTTTGCTATACTTTCTCATGGCCTAAAAACAGTTGCACTGGAAAATTTCTCATACACAAACTAATTACCTTATATTTAGATGAAAGGTCTTAATTTAAATTACATTCCACTTGGTACAGACTGAGGTTAAACTAATTCAAATTGCCTCCCATGTGCTACCAGTTATGCTTAGTTGAAATATTTACTATGCAAACCCTTCTTCTTCAGTTTCAGAGAGTATTGCCTTCCGATCACCTGACAGCGCATGGAAGCAAGCGGGCGTTTAGTGTTCTATAAACTTTATCATCTTCAATGCACACATATCCAAAAATATCAACAAGCACTTTTCAAGCAAGATTAAGACTACATTCAATTTATGCTTCCATCAACCTGCTCATTTACCGCTAATGAATTCTCTGAGAACCAATTGCCGAAATTACCTTGGGATTGTGCATAACAATTGTCTCCCCATTTGGGAACTCGAGTCGCCGATGCCATTGATTTGTAGTTACAGCCCTTTTATATTCTGCCTGAAATGGTAAACAAGTTACATACAATCAGTATGCCTTCTCAGCCAAACGATTTTTTGTATCACCCGTAAGATTAAGATTATAATTTACATAACTTCATTTGTACAAAAGCGTCACGTGAAGCACTACACAAGTTGATTTTATGCCACAGCAGTGACAGGACCTATCGCATGAGCAACGTGGCCTTCCAGCCACCCCCTGTTCCAGGATTTGCTTGCTTACATTCCAGAAAGTACAGACTGGAAATCATTTTCATGAAACACAAAGAAGTATTTCCAAGGTCTTCTAAGGTCATAAATACAAAAGAACTATCAAGTTTTTTGTTAAGTTTATGTAAAGATAATACTAACCTCTAGTTTATCGCTAAAATCCTCAGTGTAAGGAATAAACCGGCTATCCTTGTCTCCCTTATAAAACCACATGCATCGTCTCACTTCAGAAGGCTCTTCCTCCCAGTAAACGGCTTTCCTTACTCTGTCGTACAGGTACACATCATAGCGTCCCCCGTCAGTGCTCAGAACCACGCTCTCAGGGTCAGGCTGGACTATGACACAGAAGTCACACTCAGTTACCATACTAATTCATACCATCTTTTTTCTCTCTCGTCCCAGCCCCAGTTGCTCCTGGAATGAATACTAGGCCATTAAAACAGATAGTTATAACTGCAGAAAAGAAGCTCCTTAACATCAGGCAGCTATTGTGTTGCTCCTAAAATGCTTCTAAATGCTCTGTTCACCACAGAAAAAAAGCTTTGAACAACTCCCAAATGTGAATACTTATTCCAGAACAGAGTTTACAAAAAGGCAAAGCAAGACACAGGTAGTTAGGAGTTCTGGGTGAAAATGCACGCTCTATTAGGGATGTACATCTTAACACTGACAGCACCATGCAACAGACCATGTAGGTGAAATAAAGTAAGTGGCACAAAATACACCTTCAACATATGTGCTGACATTACTTATTACCGCCATATCACACTCGCTTACATGAGTGGCATTACTCTACTATCTTCCTTCTAGTCCTTCTGTTCACCTCTGAGTAAGATAAGACTTACCAGAATTATAGACTTCCTCCAGTTTCGCGGAATCCAGAATGCTGAATGGCATCCATATTTGCTTGTCCTCCACCTCCTTACAGTAGAACCAGTGGGGCTGAACTGGCTCATATTGGTTCTGCAGCAAAACAGGAGGTGTCTGGACCAGGGGACCTGCCGGCCTGGGAGCTCGCAGCTGTGACTGAGACTGTGGAAACTGAAAACACATATGCGCTCATCACCTCAGTCTCACTTAGCTTTTACAGAACTGACCTATGCTTTACTATCGAGAACACTCTAAGCCTTTATTGCTACTAACGTTTTTCCTCCCCAAAAACACTGTCTATGACATTTTTAGAAAGAAAGATAAGTTGTCCCCTTTCTGAAAACGCCCACCTTTTCAAGTAGAGAAAGGACGTGAATTTCATTCCCACAAATACTGTTAAAAACTGTTCTGGTCTAGCACCTTGATTTCTTAAAACCAGTAGGATTTAAGATACTCTCCTAAATTTTCAAAACTCAGGCTGAGCTTATTTCTTACAGCCACCAAATCTGACATGAAAACAAAAATGCATTCTTCTTATTATTCGCTTATACCTTATTGCATTGCATAAAGGCTGCCAATTTTAACAAGTGGACACTTCAGTAATAGCTCTCCTGGAAAACGATCAGGACAAGCAGATTTCAAACTCAAAGGTAGCCCCAGCAACGCAAAAATACCAACTGAAAGGGACTGTAGCCTACCTAAAGCTGATTTCATACAAATTGTACAAAGATCCCACTTAGTACAACTAAAAGCAAGTGATGGCAACAGTAGCAACTGCTTTGGTTGATACATTTAAAGAAAAAAAACCCAAACACACATATATAGTATGAAATATATAAGAATCAAGCAAACAGAAGCGCTGCAACTCTTCGGTTGAGAACTCCAGATTGTTAAGGTTCTACTGCCTTTGCTATGTTTTTTGTCACTATATAGTTTTGTCATTCTTCATGCACTATAGCACCAATACAGTAATGGCTCAGGCAAAATAAAAACAATTTTTCTTGTTATCAAGGAAAATTTCTCTGGTTATTGCTAACTCATTCATGTTGTTTTAATAATGCTTGCGTGAAGGTAAAAAAAAAAACAAATTGAGATTAATCCTCAACTGTTGTGTTTCAATGGGTTTGCTGACAATTTATGTGACTTGGAGCATAATTTCAAAAAGTGCTGGCTTCACCAGCAAACCGAGTCTTGCAAATGGCTGAATGACCTGATTTACAGCAGAGGCACAAACAATGCAGTAGCACAGCTAAAACAGCAGAAAGCTCAGTGACAGAAAAGAGGAACAGAACTTCACAACCTGGATTTGTGTGTGACATAGCTACAGCCTCAGAGTACAGCCCCTTCAAAGACCAGGAGGTTTTCCTAAAGCAACAGTTCCAGGCTACTTCTAGTGAAAATACTTTGCCATCAGAAGCGGTCCAAGAATTTTTCTGAGGTGTTTTTGGGAGACAAGAAAAATCTACAGAAGATACAGATATGCAATTTGAAGAGGAAAGTGACTTAAATAGTTTATTTCTGGTACCAGAAAATCAGGAATAATTTCTCTACCTGTGTTAATGACCCTGGAGGTGTCTGATACATCTGGACCGGCAGCACAGAGGATGGCGGGTGAGCAGGTGCCTGGCTCTGCTGCAGCTGCGGCGGAGTAAGGTAGGGGTTAGCTCTGCTGCTGAGGGTGGTGTGCCGGTAAGGGTTATACCCCTGCTGAGATGCTCCTTGGGGAAGAGTAGATGCATTTGCAGGTGGGGGACAGCTCTGCTGAGGAGTCTGATAAGCTGCAATTCCCACTTGTGAAGTAGGTGGTGCACCGTAAGAGGACTGTGACTTGGGAATATGCGGTGAGAAGGCATTTTGCCCATCCTGTGACCCAGACACAAGTGGAAGTGAAGCTGGAGGCCTGGAGAAGGCTGGTGCTCCAACAGGTGGTGCAACAGTTGTTAAGAGAGGCTGCCCAATACTTCCAAATGGGTCACCACTACTGGGGACTTGAGAGAAATAGTTGAAAGTCTGTGGTGGATTTGGGCTAGCTGAAGTCTGACCCAAAAAGCTGTCCTCTTCACCAACATCTACAGAATCATCTGCAAAAACAAAAAGATCACTAGAGATATTATGGGAGGTTCAGATTAGGTAGTGTTTGTAGTCAAAACGTTCTGTAACATTATCAGCTATTTCCAAAGTCTCTGTTGGTCCCCATGAAGCTAAAAGCATTACAAAGCTTACACATCCTTGATGATTAAACACACCATCAAATGAAACAAAGATACCAAGTCTTCAAGAACATTTAAAATGGACCATAAAAGTCGCCCAGTGTAAATAGATAAAGAAACAAAAATTAAAAATTCTGAAATAAGAGCCCCAAGTATGACCAAAGCCAGGGCCTTCCAAAGCCAACTTGGCAAAGATCCCTGACTCCAGGGTGCTAAAATCCCTTCCAATTTCCCTTATGCCTACCAAATGCAATAGCAGCCTTCATTCATTTCCTTTCACCATGAAACCACTCACCAAGCATAGGACTTTATGCTCTCACTTTTAGAGTTCCAAGATCAAATTCAAAAGTAGAGCATAATGACATTCCCAAAGAGACCAAACCTATCAGTTAAGCAACCCATTCTCATCTGCTCCTTTAATAGTGCCCTCACAAGGTTTCCCATTTGACTTGCACGGTGCCCACAACTCATCATTTTAAGTCACTTGATAGGCAAAACTTACACCAGCTCTCCCTAAAAATCCTAGACGAGGACAAGAGCTAAATTTCTGGTGCAGAAAAATAAGTCCTCATTCTGCATAATTGCAGGAGAGCGTTTAGGAAGGTGCAAGGCCATGACTGCCTTTCTGCATTAAGAAAAAATATAAACCAGGTCCAATGCAGCCAACGCAATCTGCAGAAGTCATAAGACTGTTGTCATCTGCTCTGACAACCAAATAATCTCCAGACCATGGGGAAAATCTCGCAGAGCTGTCATTGCTTCTCTGCTACTCAGTCCTTAGCCAAGGAGAGAGACCGAGTATCTCTGCAGCTACAAGCAGCCACCAACAAATGTCTTTATCTGCAGCCAACATAACTGTAATACAGAGTATCAAGGGAGCACAGGGCAATCCACAGAGAAGCCTCCCTAGGAATCTGCTGTTCTAATTAATTAATCATAAAAGAAGCAGCTGCCATGACTAAAAAGGACTATTTTAATCTTTTTATTTACTAGTCTTTTCAGACAGTGTTAATTTGAGGCATACCCTGCTGTTATTAATTTCTCTTACTTGCAGCATAGCATTTCATTCCACTTTGAGGAACAAACCCCAAAACCTACACATGTGAACCATCGTATGAAGAATACTAAAACCATTTATAAGCAATGACCACTACGAAGTCAGGCCTATGGATTATCTCCCAACTACAACCAGAATAGTCATTCATACTAAATAAGAGCTCTCAACTTCTAAACTACAAAATTCTTCTTCCTTTCATATTTCATAAATATTGTAAAATAAAGCATGTCAGCATGTCAACTCTCAGTTTTCCAAAATAACTGGTAGCAGAGCAGGCAATTCACCTCACCATGTCAGATCACAATCAACATGTAGCAACGTACTGGAGTTTTCAAGGCCTTTACGAAATGCCTGGTCACAAAACACTTACTATTCTCCAATTCCAACTAGGTTTCAGAGATTCAGGCACTAACTGTGTCTCTCCTTGCAAAACACGGTTGACAAAAGTTCTGCTAAAACAAAAATTATATGTGTATATTCATACACACAGAGTTTTCCAACACAACACATTACTTTCTACTTTGCCTTATTGTAATTTCACAAAAACTACATTGGAACGTAAGCCCAGACCGTCAGAAAAAGCATTTCATACAAATTTAAAAATTTCCTGGGAGCATACAGCTTTGACATACAGGGGTGGTATTCTTCCCATACACAAAACAGTCTTTCTTCAGCACTGACTGTGTGACAACCTTCTGTATATCCCTCCCTATATAAGGTGGAACCTTGTCATTTGCAGATGGTCACCTGACAACCACAAGTGACATTAGTCCACTTCCTCATTGGGAACACCCCTCTCTACCTATTTTAAGTATATTGATTACTTCATCCACACCTGAGCCTGAGAATGCATGTTTTACTGTCAAACTGCAAGGCACAAAACACTTACTCTTGCAGATACAACAAATTTAGTACTGCAGACAGCTTCCTGACGTTGGCTGTCAGATGTCAAACAACTCCTGAGATCAGTTCTTACTATATTTTAAACAACTTAAAATTCAAACTCAAAAGCTTGTACTTTCCTGCTTCGAACTATGACTCAAGATGCAAACTGCTCTACACAGCCCGATCCCTATGACTCCTGGCTGGACAAATGGCAAGGCAATGGACCACAGAAATGACATTTAGCCTTAGTTGGACAGCCACGGAATGTGGCACCTCTGGCACTGAGATTCATGCCAGTTGCAAAGGCATGAATCTACATCCAATCAAATTTTAAGTGAGATAGAGTGAATATGATTCCCAACATTCATGAAGTTCTATTAGATTTCCTCCCTGGCTAGCTTTGAAGTCTTTAGGAAATTGCCGCATCAGAAAGACATAGACCTGCTGGACCAAGTCCAGAGGGATTGCAGGGCTGGAACACCTCGCCTATGGAGACAGGCTGAGAGAGTTGGGGTTGTCCAGCCTGGACAAGAGAAGGCCCCAGGGAGACGTGTACCTGAAGGACGCCTACAGGAGAGCTCCGGAGGGACTTTTTACAAGGGCATGTAGTGGTAAGATGAGGGGGCAATGGCTTCAAACTGCATGAGAGGAGATCTAGATTAGACATTAGGAAGTCAACTTTCACTACAGGGGTGGTGAAGCGCTGGCCCAGGTTGCCCAGAGAAGCTGTGGCTGCCCCATCCCTGGAGGGGTTCAAGGCCAGGCTGGATGGGGCTTGGAGCAACCAGGCCTAGTGGGAGGTGTCCCTGCCCTAGGCACTTGTGGTTTGGCACTATCTAGATTAGACATTAGGAAGTCAACTTTCACTACAGGGGTGGTGAAGCGCTGGCCCAGGTTGCCCAGAGAAGCTGTGGCTGCCCCATCCCTGGAGGGGTTCAAGGCCAGGCTGGATGGGGCTTGGAGCAACCAGGCCTAGTGGGAGGTGNATAGCATTTCATTCCACTTTGAGGAACAAACCCCAAAACCTACACATGTGAACCATCGTATGAAGAATACTAAAACCATTTATAAGCAATGACCACTACGAAGTCAGGCCTATGGATTATCTCCCAACTACAACCAGAATAGTCATTCATACTAAATAAGAGCTCTCAACTTCTAAACTACAAAATTCTTCTTCCTTTCATATTTCATAAATATTGTAAAATAAAGCATGTCAGCATGTCAACTCTCAGTTTTCCAAAATAACTGGTAGCAGAGCAGGCAATTCACCTCACCATGTCAGATCACAATCAACATGTAGCAACGTACTGGAGTTTTCAAGGCCTTTACGAAATGCCTGGTCACAAAACACTTACTATTCTCCAATTCCAACTAGGTTTCAGAGATTCAGGCACTAACTGTGTCTCTCCTTGCAAAACACGGTTGACAAAAGTTCTGCTAAAACAAAAATTATATGTGTATATTCATACACACAGAGTTTTCCAACACAACACATTACTTTCTACTTTGCCTTATTGTAATTTCACAAAAACTACATTGGAACGTAAGCCCAGACCGTCAGAAAAAGCATTTCATACAAATTTAAAAATTTCCTGGGAGCATACAGCTTTGACATACAGGGGTGGTATTCTTCCCATACACAAAACAGTCTTTCTTCAGCACTGACTGTGTGACAACCTTCTGTATATCCCTCCCTATATAAGGTGGAACCTTGTCATTTGCAGATGGTCACCTGACAACCACAAGTGACATTAGTCCACTTCCTCATTGGGAACACCCCTCTCTACCTATTTTAAGTATATTGATTACTTCATCCACACCTGAGCCTGAGAATGCATGTTTTACTGTCAAACTGCAAGGCACAAAACACTTACTCTTGCAGATACAACAAATTTAGTACTGCAGACAGCTTCCTGACGTTGGCTGTCAGATGTCAAACAACTCCTGAGATCAGTTCTTACTATATTTTAAACAACTTAAAATTCAAACTCAAAAGCTTGTACTTTCCTGCTTCGAACTATGACTCAAGATGCAAACTGCTCTACACAGCCCGATCCCTATGACTCCTGGCTGGACAAATGGCAAGGCAATGGACCACAGAAATGACATTTAGCCTTAGTTGGACAGCCACGGAATGTGGCACCTCTGGCACTGAGATTCATGCCAGTTGCAAAGGCATGAATCTACATCCAATCAAATTTTAAGTGAGATAGAGTGAATATGATTCCCAACATTCATGAAGTTCTATTAGATTTCCTCCCTGGCTAGCTTTGAAGTCTTAGGAAATTGCCGCATCAGAAAGACATAGACCTGCTGGACCAAGTCCAGAGGGATTGCAGGGCTGGAACACCTCGCCTATGGAGACAGGCTGAGAGAGTTGGGGTTGTCCAGCCTGGACAAGAGAAGGCCCCAGGGAGACGTGTACCTGAAGGACGCCTACAGGAGAGCTCCGGAGGGACTTTTTACAAGGGCATGTAGTGGTAAGATGAGGGGGCAATGGCTTCAAACTGCATGAGAGGAGATCTAGATTAGACATTAGGAAGTCAACTTTCACTACAGGGGTGGTGAAGCGCTGGCCCAGGTTGCCCAGAGAAGCTGTGGCTGCCCCATCCCTGGAGGGGTTCAAGGCCAGGCTGGATGGGGCTTGGAGCAACCAGGCCTAGTGGGAGGTGTCCCTGCCCTAGGCACTTGTGGTTTGGCACTATGTGATCTTTACGGTCCCTTCCAACCCAAACCGTTCTAGGATTCCCGTTCCCTAGACACAGAGCTAAACACCATTAATCACATGCACAGAATCAGTACATACACATCTCCAGCAGCTTGTCTTTCCTGAAGCATTAATGCCCGACAACCAGCAGTGGCAACCGGGGGAATCCTGCTCGGGGATTAGGGTCTGACCGACAGACAGCGGGCCCTGCCGCCGGCCCGGCCCGCAGCACCCCTTGGCAGGCCCCGGCTCGGCTCCTCAGGGCTCCCACCGACCGTTATCCGGCTCTGCCCCGCCGAGCTCCCGCCCAACCCCTCTGCACCCTCCCGTTTCCCTCACAGCGGCCCCTCACCACCCCCCGGCTGCCCTCCCTACCGGCTGCCAGCAGAGCGGGACCCGGCACTACCACCGGAGCTTGACTGACTGGGATAAAGGGCACAGTGAAGTTGAACTCGGTAGCCGAGGAAGAAAAGAGCAAGTTGGTGCCACCGGTAGCCCCGGGCTTCGCCGCCGCCATAGCTGCACCTCCGGCCACGTCCCTTCCCCCGCGGCAACCCGGCCCTTTCCGCCCTCAGTGCTTTGCCCGCTCCTAAGATGGCGGCGTTCCGCCCTGACGGCCGCGCCGCCTATGGGTGAGGGTGAGGAGGAGGAGGAGGAGGAGAAGAAGGAGAAGGAGAAGGAGAAGGAGGGACCGGCCTTGGCTGCGCCGCCATTGCCGCAGGAAGAGGAGGAGGAGGAGGAAGAAGAAGAAGAAGAAGAAGTGGAGTAGGAGTAGGAGTAGGAGTAGTAAGAGGAAGTGGAGGAGGAGGAGGAGGAGGAGT
>VXBJ01003891.1:0-16473 GCA_013400055.1 Nycticryphes semicollaris | reverse complement strand
CGGTGGGGGGGGGGTCCAGTCCCGGCGCCTCACACCCGGACAGCGATATCTGGCTCGGCTTGGCAGGCCGGTTGAGGTGGGGAAGTAAACTAAGGCGTATTTTGGGGTTTGGGAGCAATATGTGCTGGCTACAGGGGTTGCCGATCGGTGGTGGTATTCCCAGGTCCACCAGCTGAAGCGGTTTTGGTGCTAGGTTTGGTCTTAACTAAAGGTGTGTTGGAATAAAGATTTTTGCAGTGAATATAAACAGAAAGCGGCACCTTCTGTGGGCTGCAGCCGGGTTTCAGGGCTTTTATGTGCTTCTGAGAGAGGCTGTGTGCATCTTAGTCTGCATGAAAGGGTATGAGACGGGAATCAGTACAGTAATAATAAAGCAGTCTAAAATGCAGTCACTTGCCCAGAGTAGAAGTGAATGGTCAAATTATTCACCGTGTTAGGAGAATACTGAATAGCAGTCTGTTATATGATGCTAATAGACTCATAAATGTGTTTTGTTTGTAGCCCAAAATGTTCCAAACTCTGATTGGGAAAAGAAAGTAACCGAATACTTCAAGGAGAAATTAAAAGAAAACAATGCTACTAACTGGGTAAGGTTGTTCTATTCCTTTAGGGTTATGCCGTTCTTAAGCTGCAATCTTTTTACCTTTCACGTGTTTCTGAGAAGTTCTTCCATCTTGTGATGGAGAAGGAAGATCCTTCTTATTATTCAGATGCCTTACGAATTTTACACCTAGACTTTGTGATACGTTATTTACACCTCGGTTGCTTTAATCTGTGTGTAAAGCAAATGTGCTTTATTAAAAATCCCGATTGAAAACAGAGAAGCCAATCTGCTTGGCCTCAGTGCACTGTTTTGCCCTGGGCCATAACTGCTGAAAGGTGCCTGTGTGTGGTACAATCCGGTAGATGGCAGGAGCTGACAAATACTGTCCTTTTTTGAAGTGGTAATGCCTGCCCTGCCTGCTGTGAGTCTGTACACTGCGAATCCCTGAACTGCTGCTTATAAACCCTTCCTGGCATGACCTTTTATCGCCATGCTGCAGACTTTGTGTGGTTTGAAGAAATAGTTGCTGGGGCTCTCGGGTTTTAGGAAAAAATACTTTCTGCTAAAACTGCTTTATCCAGCCTGGATTTTGCAGTTTTGCTAGGAAGCTATGCTTCAGGTTAAAAACCAAGCATGCACGCTTGAGTTTTAAAGCTGATATTTTTCTAAAAGACTGTGGTGAAAATGGTATTGTGGAACGCTACTAAATGGATTAGAAACTTTCATATCAAATCTGTTCTATTTACAGCTAAAAGAACAAGTGAAAGTTTGGCTTCTTTTTTTTTTCCTTCCTGTGTCAGTGAGACTATTCAGTAATTAATATTTCAATGACAGTTTAAATAGAAGTGTAGATGGAAAAATTGTGTAAAATTTGCAACATTAGAAGGAACTGAAAGAGCACTTTCTTAATTGAGAGAAACACGGGGGAATATATGTTTGTTTTTTAACCACTGCTGGGTTTTGTTGCATTTTAATATTGGATGTGGGTTTGGGGGGTTTTCAACAAAGAGTTTGTTTTCAAAATCAGAAAACTATTCTGATTGCGACTCTTGTTATTTCAAGTTATACCACATGCCTTGGCATTCATAATTATTTTTTCCCTTCTGTTTTTCCATTGTCATGTAAACATATGGGAAAAAGACTCCCCTGGTGTGGACTTGGAAATGAACATATGGATTTTCCACAGACTTCTGTTACAAGAAATTGTGCATACAATTGCTATGGTACCACTAATACATAATACATGGATAACTGGGAATAAAATAATTAATAAATTCTATTTAATACTGCAGCTGCAATAATTCCCAGTGTCAGAGGTAGTTTTACATGTTGTGTTAGAGTTTCCATTCAGTTTCAGTGACTGAAATGTATTTCTTTATAGTGTAGTACTGGGAAAGTATTCAGTATGTTACCTGATGGGGCACTGAGTTTTCAGAGGCAATTGATTATATCAACGCCACCACCACCACAGGGTTTGGGGCAAGTGACAGTAAGGTATACTAGGTGATCACAGAGTAATTTGGTGATAGATTTTGTGCTGATTTTTTGGCTTACTTCAGGGCATTTATTAAATATTTATATACCAGTTGTTTAGAATAAGCTCGGTTTTTTTATAGGTGCCATCACTGAATGATGTTCCTGTACATTACCTAAAGCCCAACAGTTTAGTGAAATTCCGCTGCATGGTTCAAGATATGTTTGATCCTGAATTTTACATGGGAGTATATGAAACAGTTGACCCAAACACAAACACACGTGTAAGTGAAATGCTGTTTTATTATTTTACTAAACATTTAGCATTTTCTCTATTCTAGTCTTTGTATTTCCTCTTGTTTCTGAATTAAAGCTATGGAGTCTGAGCACTGTCTAATAGAACTCTGGCTCAAATGGCATCAGTAATACATCACTTCTTACTTTTTTTTTTGTTGAGGAATAAAAATTAGTGAAATAATGAAAGTATGTCTTTGAAGGACTTTAGACAGCAGTGATTTTGGTGTATGTGATCTCATTCGGGATGCAGTCAGAAACCTAGCGATTGCCTTTTCCTTCTTTACAGGTCTTGCATTTTGGTAAATATAGAGATGTGGCAGAATGTGGGGTAAGTTATACAAGTTGCGTAATTTGAAATGGCATATTAGATAGAAAGATGCAGTTTGTCAGTGCAGTATCGCTTATTTAGTACTTGCCAGTGGATTCCTGGAGATACTGCTCTGAAAATGTGAAAATAATCTCAGGTTTGGAAGGCAGAGTATTCTTAACTGCTCATGGGCCTTCTAAGTTCAGCAGGCTTCAAGATGTTTCTGTTGTTTGTAAAATTTGTTTTGCTTGGTGGTGTGAGTGCTCTTGCTCTTGAAACTTTCTGCTATGAAAACAATTTATTTTTAGTAGCACAGTGCAGTTAGAACCAAAGCATTATAGACCCCGACTGGACTCACTGTGTCATGTTTGCTGTAACTTCTGACTGAGAAAATTACTATGGGATTAGTTTTAAAAAAGAAAACAAACTCTAATCGTATTTTTAACAAAATTTCTATTGGTATTCCAGCCTCAGCAGGAAATTGATTTGAACTCCACGCAAACAGTCACCTCGGAGAGACAGACGTTCTACTGTGTTCCAGTGCCTGGCGAATCAGCATGGGTGAAAGAAATATCTTTTTTGCCTGAGTTTGGTGAACACTNTTTTTTTTTTTTTTTTGTGAATCAGGAGAAGTGGTAGGTGTAGAAAACGTAAAAAGGAAAAATTGGTAGTGTGCTGTATGCACAACGAGGATGCAAATGAATTTTGGAGCATTTCTTTTTGATTTAGTAGGGACTTAGACTAGATTTTCATGTATGCTTGGGAGGATCTGGAAAATTTCTGTTAATTTCTATTTCCAAATGCCTAGAAAAATAGAAATTTCTGTTGAGCCATGGGCATTCCATTGGCATTTTCTGATTAAATTAGGACAATGCTACACGGTGAGAGCCTCCCACCATAGCAAACATCTGGTAGCTGAGCAAGTTAAGACAATAATTCCTGGAAAATTGAGCACAGTGTGTAATTTTCTCAGTGACTACTGGAAATGTTTTGGGGAAAAGCAAATCATCTTTAGTTTCTCCTGTTAAATGGAAGTTGAATTTTCTGAGTGACATGGGTACAGGATGCTTATTTTAATATCTTTTAGGAATTTTATATTCTTTTCTCCAAGGGAGTCAGGGAGAGGTTTAGAAAACTTAAGATATGTTGTGTGTTGTAAAAAAGATAAGAATTTGATGGTAAATCTGTAATTGTTTGGTATTTCATATTTTGTGTTCAGAATTTAAGAAAACTACTGCTTGTCATTGGCACAGGATGGCAACACAATTTTAAAATTAGAACAATTTTTGTAATACAGTGATTAATAAGAGTTAGTCTTTGAATGAAGCTTACAGCAAAGTCCTGCAGCAATGGAAATTTAAAATGAGATGGACTGTTACGAAAATGGTGAACGTGATTTCAGTGTTTACCCATCATGCTAAGAAAAACTGTATTAGCCTTTTTAAAATTAATTTACAAGTGTTGTATTGCTACTATCTTACAAGTACGTGAACATTTTCTGTGTGTTACTTTTTAAAGTAATAATAATAATTATATCAGATAGCAAGACTTTAAGTACTGTTATAATGTCTGTTCTTCAGCATTGAGGTGTGGGAGAGAAAAAATTGTCGAGATTTTGAGTTGTACCTGACCACAGATGTTCTCTGGGTGTTAAAAAAAATAACAACACATATATCAACCTTTTTTTAAAGGTTTGATAGTGGAATAGCACTCACTAATTTTTAATTTCTATTTTCAACAAAGCCAGTGACAGTGGTACACTTCTTAAGCAGATTATTTATGTATCGAAAAAGGTGACGTACAGATAACAATCTAAATCATTATTTTAACAGGATGATAGAGTTTTGTTTTACAAAAATCCCCACAACTTTCCTTGAGTTTTCCCAGCCGAGTCTGTGGTTGTCCTTAACCTGAATTTTACGCGTATATTAGTGCAAGCCAAGCTCGAGTTAGTCCTTCAACATCCTACACACCGAGTCGCCACAAGAGGAGCTATGAGGAAGATGAGGATATGGATCTACATCCTTCTAAACAGAAAGAGCA
Source organism: Nycticryphes semicollaris (assembly GCA_013400055.1). NCBI lineage: Eukaryota > Metazoa > Chordata > Aves > Charadriiformes > Rostratulidae > Nycticryphes > Nycticryphes semicollaris. The sequence goes on along the minus strand of VXBJ01003891.1, from coordinate 11,809 downwards.
ACATATAGGTAATAGTCATGATCAATGAATCATTTTTCTGATGTCTTCACAGAATTTGCAGAAATTTAATTCTCAAAAATTGAAATCTGTGCAATTGTTTGACTCGGTCATGTTAACGCGGCCTTCGTAACTCATTTGATACCTTTGTCGAAGTCGCCACAGTCTGTAGCAGCAGGCTGAAATGTAGGAGTTTATTTCCCGCTCTACTGCAGATGTCACGGTAATCTGGGGAGTATCATACCTCTCTCACGCTCCATGTGTGGATGTTATTGTGTAAATTGAAGCCAAACTACATCTCAGTTCAGCGCTGCTTTGTTATGAACCGTAATATATATCTAAAAAATATCTTCCAGCCTTCCCTGCTTTTTTCCTCACATGAGATATCTTATGTCAAATTTATTTAGTTATTAAATACTTTTGTCTCGGCCGTCTTGTTAAATCAGTTTAATTCTGCATTGCTCACTGAAGAAAGTTTTCAGTTTTGCATTTCTGCTTAAAGAGCCCATGAATCCTTTATTTTTCAGGCAGTGGAGGTGACATCCATGGGTGTGTGGAGCCAAAGAGATTAGAAACAGAGGCTTCTGCAGGCCATCATCTCATTTCTCCCAACTGCTCCCCTCCACTTGACCTAAATTTTCCATTGCCAGGAGAGAAGGGACCAGCGTGTCTTGTCAAGGTAACGACTGCGAAGGGATGATGAGCATGGCTGTGCCCTCAGGGAGGCAGAGGGGCTCTGAAGTTAGACTTTTACAATAGTACATCTCGCATTAGTTTATGGGCGCAGAAATTGACTTCCAAGGCCAGGATTGTGTTTCTATGGATAATTACATTGGTTTTCTTCGCTACTCCTGTAGGTGAGTTGCTGAGCTCCTTGGACACTTATTAGAGCTTGCATAGTCTCACTACAATTACCAAAATGAGAAAATGTGTTACTAGATGCTCAAGGGTATAGCTGATACCAACTTCTAGGATTTGTCCTCTTGAGGAAAAAACATTGTGATGGAAGAAGCAAAACATGGCACTACACATTTTTGTTTTGTATTTAGGTCTTTGATTCACTAACATGCAATATTGACTATGAAACTTGCAGCACAACATTTCTGTGCTGTTATCATGTCGAATGCTCTCTTATTCAGCAAGTCTGGATGAATCAGATCAGAATACAATTTTTCCCATTTGTGTAGCAAAAGAATGGCAGTAGGAAAGAGCGTGCAGTCACAGAAACTCACTGACTGAGGACTAGGAGAGACCTCTTCACACAGACTGTTCTCAGTCTACAGCTGAGTCTCCTGAGATTTTTCCTTTTGTCTGTGTGTTCAGTCCTCCATATGGCCCATCTGCCTCTGTGTTTTATTATTTTCTCTTTCGTGGCAGGTCTATGAGAGCTGGGATAGCTTCAAAGTCAATGATGTTCTGGAGGTCTACGGTATATTGTCTGTGGATCCGGTGCTGAGCATATTCAACAGTGAAGAGAGGTAAGCCTCCCCTCGTGATCCTGACATGAAGGAAATACTTCAATAAGAAAAATATTCTGGCTGTCCCCTTGATATGGGCAGGGAAATGGATAAATACATAACAATTATGCTTAAGAGGTGAATTTTGTTGCTTCAAAAANTTTTTTTTTTTTTAGGTGGTTGTATAGTCTATAAAGCAGAAAGGGTATCTATAGATCAGTGGTTTGTACTCTTTCATGCCTATTAAATTATTAATGGAGTGAATAACAAAGCTTTCTAAGAAGCTTTAAAATATATAAAATATTATAAAAATTATAAAATATCCTTTTGAAATAATTTCAAAGCCCATGAAAGCTGTTACCTAAACAGTTCTGAAGAGCACAAAAAAAGGTTCTACATCTGCATAAAGAGTGAAAAAGTAAAAACTGGGTTGATATTTTTTCCCTTAATTAAAGTATATCATCACATTATACTACTGATAGAAACTTCCCATTTCACCTGCTGTTCTGCAATTACTTGCTTGAGAAAATATGAACTAATTGAAAAAGATGCCAGAAGTCAATTTCTAAAATAAAAATCTAACCTATGGACCAGTCTAACATATGGACTACTGATGGCTTGAACCATTGCGCTTTAAATTATTTCTGTTGGTGATTCTGTTTATCTTTCTGGTAAGTCCAATCTGGAGAGTGCAGTGTGAATCCTTTATAGCGTCAACCTCTGACAAGTTCCCTCAGCCAGGTCAGCTGCCTTTGGGTATCATCTGTCTGACAGCTGATCCCAGACTGACAGCCCAGTTGCTCTGTCATAGGTTGGGTGTTTTATTTTCCCTGCGTGTTGTTCTATCAAAAATAGACCAAACGGTGGCATTTAGCAATGCTTTAAGTGCCAAAGACCTTTCTTTTAACAGAAGGAGTGGACAGTCTGTTGGGGGACTGCTGAAGAGGCTTGGAAATTATGAAGCCTTTCAGCTTTTAAAAGCAGTACAAGTTGATGAAATTTGTACAAAACTACTATCATCTGATATAGTCACTTTAGGGATTTTAATTTCTATTTTAAAAATTAAAAACACCTGGAAGGAATTTTGTAAAGCATCATCGGGGAGAGAAAGGCTTGTGTATCTGAACTCTTTAAATTGAATACCTCCAAGTTTGGGCTTAGGATTTATTTACTCACTTTTAACTCAGCCAGTGATAGAGCTTCTGTGTGACTGTGGAAGATCTTGTTGTCAGGCTCCAGAAGCTGGTGAGATATGAAAATCCCACACATGCATACACAGCCAAATGTAATAAATCATCACCTTATTGTCTTAGAAGTTACAGTTTAGACTTCATTCAGTACATGCTGGACAGAATTTTGGGGGTTTTTTTTATGTTTGGGTGGCTTTTTTCAGAAAGGTAAGATTTAATTATTTGTTGAAAATAATAGAATTCCATTTATTATTTTTTTTTTTTTTGTGGTCAAGCACGTTTGGCATTTCTATATCATTATGTCATTGTGATTTGGTATTTGTGGTGGTGATAAAAATCACGAAGGAGGGTAGTTGGAGTCTGGGAAGAGTTACCCGGAGCTGGGAGCGGATGCTGTTTGTTCTGCTGGGCTCTGTCCTTGGCCGGGCTCCAGCCGCCCTCAGTCAGGGGGCCCAAAATCGGGTGGGACAGTTCTGAGTCCCCTTACACTTGTGCCCTTTCCTGCCAACAGCTCGGCCCTGGATCCTATGGAGTGCATGGACACAGCAGAGGAGCAGCGAGTGCACAGTCCTCCAGCCTCCTTGGTGCCCAGGATACATGTCATTTTGGCACAGAAATTACAGCACATTAACCCATTACTGCCTGCCTGCCTTAATGAAGAGGAGAGTAAAACCTGTGAGTACCTGAACTTGACCTCTCTGTGTTAAATATAAATCTGCACTTTCCTGCTTCACCCGAACAGATACTTGTGTGCTCAGTGGCAAATGTTTCAACAGCAGGGTTTGAACTTCAGTCTTGTTAAATGGAGGCACCATTCAGTACTGCACAACTGGCCAAGATGCAAGTGTTTGTGATGCTTATGTCTTTATTTTTCTCAAATAAACGTGATTTATATGAAACTTGGGTTTGCATTCTAGGTGCCCAAGGTTTTACCAGGTTGTTCAGCCATAAGATTTTATTTGCTTTGAAATGGAGTAGTGAATTGCTGGAAAATTAGATTTCCAATATATTTTAAGGGTGACAAGAAGAAACATACTGACAACAAAAAGAAACATTGTACTGTGAAGGAAATAAGGCAATTCTGGTTTTAAGCAACTGTGCTATTCCTTGTGGCCTATTTGGCTGTTAGTTTTTTGCCATTGAATTATCACATGCAAACCTCTTAATTGATACTTAGAATTTTCTTCCTCGCATGCCTTGTATTGGTTGTTTTGAGCTGTGCTACATTTAAGGGGAGGTTCTGCCTTTAATATAGTGTGGATAAGCTACTGATTTTAGAAATTTGGCTCCAGACTTCACAGCCTTTTGCAAATGCATTGCATAATGTCTAATTAAAAAGGAAAGCATTTCCAAGGAAATGTTGAGTGACTTAAGTTATCTAAAGCCTAGTAATTACCCGCTGTGAGAAACCAATTAATGTTTATTTATTTCTCCTAGACTGCTTTGGAGTAAATGTTTTTCTTCATCAAACTGTAATGGAAAGTAAGGTTTATAGCGAGGGAAGAGAGTGAGAAGCATCACATTTTCTGACATTTGTTTTCTTCTGCTCTTTTATCAGTTGTTTCTAACTTCATGTCGGAGCTGTCACCAGTGAGAGCAGAGTTGCTTGGGTTCCTCACCCATGCCCTCTTGGGAGACAGTTTGGCCGCTGAATACCTTATATTGCATCTCATCTCTACAGTGTAAGTATTTAGATGTTTACTGAGAACTTACATATTCATCTTTTAAAAGAAATCTCCTTTTATAGGGCTTCTTACCAATCTGCAAAGAGTGGCAGAAATAGCTTAGAGAGTACTTACTCCGGTAGTACTTTGTCCAGGTAGTGGTATCCTGACATAATAGACAGTAAATAGATTTCACAGGCTGAAATAACAGTAAATTTTGTTAAAAGGCCAATTTTGTGGCGCTATATCCTTTCAGTGTTCGTTTGAGAGTTGGGCAAAAATTCCAAGATACACTTTGAAACAGAGGTATGAAAATAGCTTTTTCGTTTCTAGGTTCTGTTATTGTGTAGGACACACGTCTGACTTCTTAGAGATGGCACATACTAACTGCAGTAATTTATGTTTAGGTATGGAAAGATACTGAAAGATACATTCTGGGAACGTGTTTAATTAAATGTAGACATGTTTAAGTGACCCCCATTTAGGATGTGATAGAAATGTACCACTGGAGCTGATGCTGTAGGTAATGATGCCCGTGCATTCAGCTGTCCTTGTGACTGATTAAAGTGCATTTGTGTAACGTTCTCTTACCTTGGTTTAAGCTGGCATCGGAGGGAACAAACAGCAGCATCCTTTGACTTGTTAAAATTTCAGGTGTGAAACTTGAGACAATATGTTTTGATCAGACTAAGTATAGTTGCCAGGCTCAAATTTAATTTTTGTCTTTTCAAAATGAAAATGGATTCAATTTTCTTTTTCTTAGAAAAAAAATAAAAGTAATTTCTGAGTAAATAAACCACTTTTTTTATGGTTTTCAAGAATTCCGTTGTGCTACAGAGTGACTATTCCAGCACATACTTGTTTAACAGAAGGGTTTGCAGAGCTGTAACTGGACTCAGCATCTCACCTGTCTCATACCTGCAACTGATGTGTAAAAAGCCATTAGGTGTTTCTCAGTGAGGCAGCTGGTATCAAGATAGATCCAACTGTAATTAATAATTGGCTGCCTAATTACCTGCCGACGAGGTTTATGGTGGGTTGGAGTTCACGGTCTGCCCTGAAGCCTTCTCCCCATGTACAGAGAAGTACTTGAGTATCAGTAGGAGAGGCTGGTTTTTTATTCTGAGTGCACTTTGTTCTTTCTAGTGGGACTGTGAACGTGTTTTCTCTCTTAGCTGATATGACAAAAAAAGTTACAATTTGTCAAGAATAGGGAGAAGATGTACAGTAAGAAGAGAGAGAGGAAAGCTGAGGGGCGGGTAAAGGAAATGAGCAAGTATGATAAGCAGGGAAACTGAGACCGAGCAACGAGAAAGGAAGAGGGTGAAGGAGTGTATTTACGGAGTAACAACGGAGCAGGGGGAGAAGAGAACGTCTGGAAGGCACAATGCAGGACCTGAAGCACTACAGAAGTGTGTTGCTTTTGGGCAAGGCTGCAAAGCTTGCCACAGCAGCCTGCAGCCTAAACTTGGCTCCTGGGAAATGGCAGGAGTAAGAAAAGGTGGCTGCTGTTTATGTAGGTGTTAGTGTTGGAAGTCCTGCAGCTGTTGGAGATGCTGCACAGCATTCAAGGGGTTGATACCTGCATTCACCACGTCAATCTGATGCTTGGGCCTAATTTCTGTTATTTTTGGTGTAGCTACGCAAGACGAGATGTGCTCCCTCTGGGAAAATTCACAGTCAACTTGAGCGGATGTCCAAGAAATAGCGTCTTCACCGAGCACATCTACCGTATCATCCAGCAGCTCGTTCCGGCAGTAAGAATAACGGTGTTACGGCGCTTTGATATTGCTGATGGTAGACTTTGGATTAATTGTTCCAACCCAAAAACCAACACTTGAGTTAAAGGCAGGTGGCTTGAACAAAGGCTCCTGCTATCCGTGAGGAAAGCAGATAAAAATGGGGATCCAGCTTTGGTGTCTGTTGAAGTCTCTATTTACCTACTTGTTTAGGATGATTATGGAGTAAAATCATATCCCCGTAGGTACTAAGCTGACAGACAGATGCTGCCTACTTTGTTTTGTCTTTCTGGATTGAGATGGTTAGACATTTTGGTCATTTTATTATCACGCTGTCACTTCTTATCCCCAAGTTTGTGGATACTGTTGTGCAGAAATTTCCTCTCGGGGTCGTAGTAATTGTACTGCTGCACTAAGTCATTTGGTGTTTTTTTGCCAGTCCTAGATGTGCAGTGCAGGTGACGGGAGTTCTTCACAGCATTATTTCCCTTGGGGAATTATTTATTTATTTTATTTATTTTAAGTATTTAGCATTTGGATATCTGAGATAAAGCGTATTCTGTGTTGTGGTGACCCGATTTGTTTTACTTACTGCGGAGGTTCCCAGTTACAGCTCTGGCTAAGGAACGCGGTATTTACTAGGGAACCCGGAGGAGAGGAAACGCCCTGATTGTCATCTTTTCTCGTCACAGTCTTATTGCCTACAAATGACCATTGAAAACATGAACCACTCGCGGTTCATCCCCCACAAAGACTACGCAGCCAATCGCTTGGTCAGTGGAGTATTGCAGCTCGCCAGCAACACTTCCCTCATCGTGGACGAGACTCAGCTTGAGCAAGGACAGCTGGACACAACAGGTAGACGCTTCTTGTTTTTTAAAAAAAAAACACCAGAAAGTCTCACGTGGAAGGTTAAGACAGTGATGATAATTGTGTCCCTGTGATAACTTTGTTACAAAACTGTGGTTTCCATACCCTGTGCAATGGCATGAGCAAGCTTCCTGCTCCTCTGCAGCCTTCACGGACAACTTACAACTTTGTCTCCTGGGTTTTCTTCCCTAATTTACCTCGGGGAGGTGTCTGATATTTAGCTCAGAAATGCTTGTATGGAGTCAAAATCCCTATCCCAGGCCGCAAGATGTTTCCTTATTGATTGTAGATTTGCTTTGCAGGGAACTCTGAACGGTGTCTTTGACACTTGGTGGAAAAGGCCACTGATGGGATTAAGTATTTAGGCCAAAATACCTCTGATTCACCAGGATGGCCTTTCCGTTCCCTGCGATAGGGAATGAAGAAGTGGGGAAGCACATGCTCCCGCCTTCTGCTTTACACTTTCCCTGTATGTATGGAAACCATACCTGCAACCCCCCGCTGCTTTTTCAGGTGTGCACAATGTGACGGCACTGGGCAATCTGATAACCTGGCAGAAGGTGGATTATGACTTCAGTTACCACCAGATGGAATTCCCGTGCAATATTAATGTTCTTATCACTTCGGAGGGCCGATCGCTCCTACCGGTACAGCAAGGACTTCCTGAATTTGGGGAATAACTGCAGGCGGTAGCTACTTTCTTGGAGCGTGACGCTCCGGGGCTGGGTGAAGACGGGGAAGTGTGTTGTGTGACGAGGGCTGGGTGTGACACAAGCTTTAGTTCTCAGTCGTGGCTGCAGCCAGGTCAAGAACCCGTTTGAAGGAGAACCGAGGGATTGACCTTCTCTCCTCCTTGGCCGAGCAGCCCAGTGATGGCGCAACAGGGACCCTAAAGTAGATCCTGGCAGTGGGGACAGTTCACAGCCGTGCAGCTGCTCTCGGCCTTCGGGGACAGAGTCCCTGCAGGGATGGGCACAGGGATCAGGTACTGTGCAGGTCTGGTACCCACACGAGAACAGTGGAGTAGCCAAAGCTTAGGAATACATGATGTCTTCATTTCCAGCCCCACGAACTGAGTTGTTGCCTTCTTGCCTCTCGGTGGAACTGGCTCCTGCCAGAATAAGGACTCCACTCTGGTTTTCAAAAGGGGTTCCATATTTAATCAATGAATTTTGTCTTACCTTAATTCTGGGAGGTAGTGAGCTCTGTTGCAAGTTAAATTACTCTTGGAACAGAGAAAAATAGGATGTGGAAAGAGTTGCCGTGTGGTTTTTATTTTGCAGTCAGATTGTCAAGTCCACTTACAGACACAGGTAATTCCACCCAACATGGAGGAGTACATGAACAGCCTCCTGACAGCGGTGCTCCCGTCCGTGCTGAACAAATTCCGAATTTATCTAACTTTATTGAGGCTGCTGGACTACAGTATATCTGATGAAGTCACCAAGGTAGGGAGGACTTCACTTGCACGTTTTCAACTGTATATTCAGATATTTCAAGTAGAAAGTTGCTACTTTCTCACTGCTCTCCCTGACAGTGATTCTTCTTGTAAAAACTAAACAGAAGGGTGGGTTTTTTGTCCTGAATGTGCCTCCAAGGACTTGTACTGTTAGAGTACCCATAAGGTATATACTGAAATAGCCCCTTTGTAACACTCAGTTTGAAACCTATTTCTTTGCAAAGCGAGAACTAGCCTAATCTCACTTGGGCTCGCTCTGGGCAATAATGAATGGAAATGTTTCTTCTGTAATTTCACTTCTAACTGCCAACCTTAACTCCGTGGGAAGCTCAGCTGGTGGGCAAGGTTCTTCTCGGTCACCTGATGGATGACGCGCTGTGTTGTTTATAGGCGGTAGAAGAAGACTTTGTAGAAATGCGCAAGAACGACCCTGAGAGCATCACAGGTGATGACCTGCACCGGACTCTGCTCGTAGCCAGGTGGGTACCACGGCTTGCCCGAACCAGAGACTCGGGTGGCCATGAGTCTAACTGGGATGAGGCTGGAGAGATGGACTCACTTCTTCCTTGGGTACTCTTGTCAGAGTCTTGGTTTGGCCAAGCATTTCCCGCCCTGGCTTTCTAGTTCTCAGGATGCTGATGGACACCGGGGTTTGTGCTCCATCACTTACCGCACCCAAGACGTGAAGAAGCTCTTCTTTAACTGCCATTTCTGCTCCCCCAGGTTCCTGTCTCTGAGCGCGGGGCAGACCACGCTGTCACGGGAGCGGTGGCTGAGGGCGAAGCAATTGGAGGCGTTGCGTAAAGCCAGGCTTCAGCAGCAAAAATGCGTCAATGGGAACGAACTCTGATACGTGGATGTCGCTACGAAAACTTCCCTAATCCTAGATGGAACCCATACTAAGATTGGAATATTGTTTATACCAGTTTTTGTAGATAATTTATACCAAAAAGCTATGGATATTTACCCTCGCAGTCTGAACACACTTAACTCTGTTCAGCCAGTTAAAACCTATTTTATGGAATTTTTTTGGAGCCTGTTTTGTAATTGAAAATTGGTAACAACGAGCAAATTGTTTGATATTAAACTTTAATACTGAAGTTGTATAAACTCATTTCCTTTAGTAATAAGCAAATTCAACCCAGTGCCCTTTAGGCTCTGTTCCGGAAGAAGTTTGTGATGGAGTTGTGGAAGGGCTGAGTTGTGAGGATCAGGGGTTTGGGGGAAGCAGCACCAGCAGGAGCCAGAGCTCTGCCGTCCTTCCCGTGAGCTGAGCACATTGCTCTCATCACAGCAATGACGGTGTGGTGTTAAGAGGGGATTTGATCTTATCCATGAGAAGGTTCCAGTATGAAATACATCTTGACTGTAGGTAGAGAAGGCCACAACTGACTTCTCAATTCACTCTCATGAGCTTTATTCTGGCACGTTTTTATTTTTTTTCTTGGAAAGAAAAGCATTGACTGGGGAACTCCTGAGAGACACACCTTATTTCCTACCTCACCAGTCAGCAGCGTGTGGGCATCGTCTGAAAAACACTGGTTAGGCGTTAAGCACAGTCTCTGCATCTCACTCCTGGGTTCTCAGAGGACATACTGCCTCAGGGACTCACAGAACTACCCCAACGAGGGTGGCTCAAGCAGCCAAACATGGAACATCTTGGAGTGGGGGTAGCCCAGGGGGAGCCAGCCTGCAACAGTCACTGATGGAGCCAAGTCCAGATTTTGCTTCAAGTCGTGCTTTTCTGACCCAGAAGAAAAGGATCCTTCGGAATTTGCATTAAGCTGATACCAGCTGTACTCGGTGCTTTCTCAGCGCTGACGTTGGGTGGGCTGGCACCCTCCTGGGTTTGGGTTGTGTTTTTTTTTTTGCTGCATTTTTCCTATTCTAAACACCATGTTGGTTTTTTGCCAGATTTAAAACCGTCCTTTCTGTCTCCACACACCAATAGTAATGATGATAAAGCAATTCTTGTCTATCTTAAACTTGAGCCGAGTTTGCTGCTCTTTCAAATCACACCTGATTTCTCTTCCTGCACACTGAAATGGGTATTTATGGTCTCATCTGATGAGTGCGATGACAATACGAAGTTAAAACTGAACAAGCAAGGAAGAAGATGAAGTCTCCCTTGGAAAGGCAGTGGGGCTGGGGAGCACAGCTGGGTTGGAGGAGTGGTTTATGCAAATGGCAAAGGATTTGGGATTTCCTCTCCCTGCTCCAGACCCTCCACAAGCACCAAGGCTGTGGCAGTTGTAAGGGGTGTCCTCAAACAAATCTATGACTTTTTTTTTCCTTCCCCCTCCACTGAGACCAGGGTGACAGAAGGGTACTGCCAGCAGAGGAGGACAAAGGGCTCCAGTCACGTGTCCCCCGCTTGAGGGGGGGATACTACAAGTGTCTGCAACTGCTTGAAGGAGGCTGCAGAGGGGACAGGGCCAGTGGTGGGACAAGAGGCCACAAGCACACACTGGGACACAGGATCTTCCCTCTGAACAAGAAGAAATGCCTTTTCACTGCAGGTCACCGAGAACCAGAAGACACTGCCCAGAAGGATAGAGGAGTTTCCATCCCTGGAGACATTCAAAAGCCACCTGGACATGGCCCTGGACAACCAGCTCCAGCTGGCCCTGCTTGAGCAGGGGGTTGGAGCAGAGGACCTCCAGCCATCCCCTCTAACCTCAACCACTCTGCGAGTCTCTGGCTCTTCAGCCAGAGAAAGCAAGACAACCCACCCATCTCTCAAACTTGCAGTCCCCCAAGCCCTAGACTAACCACCCCACATGCAAAAAGCCATCTTTTGCTTCCACCTTTTTTTATTAAAATATCTCATGTATATAGTGCTCACATTAAAATACAACAGTAGTTTCTTTTTAAACCACAAGTATAGACACTCAGAAAACAAAAAAAAACAACCCCAAACCCACATCACTTTAATAAAACAATAAATAAATCATATTTGTTTACCAAAGTCTCAGACCACGGGGGTTAGATGACACTCATTTCAGACACGAGAAGCCCTAAGAGACCCTACCTCACCCCTGTGACACTACCTGCTGGGGACACCACGTGCAGCCTATCTACAGGACAGGGACAGGGGCACAGAGGCACTGGCTCCAGAGCAGTGGTTGGAGTCACAGACCACAGCAGAGGAAGATCCCGCTCTACAGTAGCTCTCAGATAATGTCCTACACTAGAACAGCGTGCTAAGGCAGCACTGGGAAAGGGTAATTTAGATAGATTTCATTATTTGTCACACATAGATAAGGGTTGTTTTTATTAATTATACAATCCCCAGCATGAGCGGATACTTGGACTTATCCTGCAAGTCTGCACAGCTGGAGCTGGTCATAAATATGGTTTCAGTTAGCTGCTGACAGCTGAGCCCTAATGCAACACGGACTTTCTGAACGAGTACTTGCCTTCTGCTTCACTT